>VZSE01004853.1:1781-12725 GCA_013398275.1 Promerops cafer
GGTAGAGTCACTGTCCCTAGAAGGTGTTTAAGAAAAGACTGAATGTGGCACTTAGTGCCATGGTCTAGTTGACAAGGTGGTGTTAGGTCATAGGTTGGACTTGGTGATCTCAAAGGTCTTTTCTAGCCTAGTTGATTCTGTGATTCTGTGACTCCTCTCCCTGGAGAGGAAGCAGAGACAGATACAACAGGTTATGAACTGACTGTAAGCCCCATTCCCTGTCTCCCTGCGCTGCTGGGGTGGGAGGAGGTAGAAAATCAGGAATAAAGTTAAGCCCAGGAAGGAGGGAGAAGTTGGGGCAAGGGGTTTTTAAGATTTGTTTTACTTCTCATTATCCTGCTCTGATTTTATTGGTAATAAATTCAATTAATATCCCCAAGTCAAGTCCCAGCTGGTGCAGTATTGTTGACAGTGCACTGTTGTGGTAGCGATCACTACCCATTGTTCTTCAACCCTCAGCAGTCCGATAGCAGAAGGGTCCCCTGAGAGACCAGGCAAGGTATTCAACTGTCTAATTCTCTCTGTCTCCACAACAGCTATCCCAAAAGCCCAGTGGTGCCCTTTTGGGTCCTTGAAATACCCTCTCCTAAGGTAATCTATGCCACGGATGCCTGAGGCCTCTGGGCCAGTCACAATAGAGTGTTTTTGCCATTTGTTCCCAGTCAGGCTCACTTTGGCTTCCAGTACAGTCAGCTGTTGGTATCCCCCTGTCACCCCAGAAACAGAGATGGATTCTGCTCCTACATATCTCAATGGCATCAGGGTACATTGTGTGACAGTGTCAACTAAAGCCTTATACTCCTGTGGGTCTGATGTGCCAGACCATCAGGTCCACACAGTCTAGTAGATCTGATTGTCCTTTTCCTCCACCTGGATGGAGGCAGGACCCCTCTATTCCTGGTCATAGTACTCATTACTCACTTCTTGTAAATATGACCTGGAGGTCCCTTCAAGAGGATCAGAAGTAACATCAGCCCTCCTATTCTGTCTGAGGACCTGCCCACTGGAAACTGAAGCAGCATTTATCCTTAATGAATTTCCTGCAGTGGTTGTTCTTCCTTTCAACTCACATACCCATGCTCCTAGGGCACAGGTGGGTTTTCCATCCCACTTCCTCATACCCTTCTCCATGGTCATGCAGGTAAAAATCACACAGGTTACCTTGTCGTGTGGATCCTCTCTCGATCAGGAAGGTGCTTGCTCCCAATAGCAGAGACATTGGTCTGTACTGGCGGGGCATGGGACATTTCCTCTTTAAATTGCTGGAGGTCCTTGGACAGTCTTTCCATGGACGAGACACAGGCCCGAAGGGGAAAAGAGAGACTTTCTTTATATTGCTGGAGTTGGACAACCAAATTATCCACTGTTTGTTCTTCTTTCCATGACATCACTGCCTATGAGTTGGCATATGATGATGATGTGCTCTGCTCCGCAGGAACTTCCACCACATGGGTTGTGTACACGGGACTTCATCTGGATCTATAGGGGACTGCTCGTTACTTGAATCCTTATAGAGTACGTCCAACACAGTTAATTCTCTCAGGTACTGGGTACCTTTCTCCATGGTGTTCCACTTGCCTTGGTGCACTGATAGATTGTCCTGGAAAAGATACTTTCCCCTCACACTTGACAGGAGTTGCCTCCAGAGGCTGAAGATTTCTTTTTCCCAAACCCCTTGTCAATGCCTGCATCCCTGGACAGGGATCTCAGTTGCTTGGCTTTATTACCATATAGTTTCCAACTGTGGGCTACACTATCCCAGCATCAGAGCAGCCAGGTCACCAGGGGCTCACCCAGATGGCAGCTGAAATCTTTTCACATATCTTGCAGCTCACCCGGGAATAAGGATTGGGTGATTTTCTCTGGCCCTGCCTCTTCCTCCTGTTGTGAGGGCCCTACTTCCTCCTCATCACTCACTACGTGAACTGATTTTGTCTTGGATTTCTTCTTCTCTATAGGGGCGACTGCTACCGACACAGGTTGTCCCTCTGATTCAGTTGCAGTTTGAGTGGACACAGTGTCTGTTGATCTGCTTTCTTTCATCTCCCCCTGACGGTGCCATCTAATGATGAACAGTGTCCAATAAGTAGTAGCCAGGGCCCAGCACACTGCAATAAGTTGCCTCTCTCTGGACTTGCCACAGTGATTTTCTTTGAAATATTCTTCCACTTTATCAGGGTCCTGTATTTTTTCAGAGGTGAACCTCCAAACCATTGGAGCAGAATAATCCTTCAAAAGCTGGCCCATTTTCTCTCACATTCCATGCGTCTCATGACTATCCACCCCTGGGGCAGATCTCTGAAAAACCTCCCTAGGAATCTTTCTTGACTCTAAACACAGTGTGGACCACACTGAGGAGACCTGGCAGACTTAGCAACAAGAACATGCTTTCCTTAAAATCCAGAGGGAATTCAAAATTCTCAAAAGCTGCTGTAACAGACCTGAAGAAGGAAAAGGGGCTGAAAAGCTGGGGAAAATCATCCTCCCCTGTTCCCCCACACACTGGGTACAATTATTAAAAAATTCCCAGAGGTAGCACCCGAAGTAAGGGCAGAAGAACAACACTGAATACACATCACAAATGACCCCCAATGCCCTTGATGTTATCATGTCATAAACCGATATCCCACAGTACAGCAACAAAGTAATCCTGTTCCCTCTCCCTGATCTGAAAAAGAGCACCATGAGGAGCACATACAGGAATATATACAGGGTTAGGTACCACACCCACATGAACAAATCAAGCAACATTGTGACCAGTGGCTCCATACCTAATACAACAAATGCTTAGATCAAATTTGTTTCCAACCCACTCTGGCTCGCTCACTCACTCTCCACTCTCCCCCCAGAGGAGAATTGGAGACATAAAAAGGCAAAGATCACAGGTTGAGATAAGAACAATTTACCAGAAACAGCAATGAGATAAGAAAACAAACAGTAACAGCAACAATACTAATAGCAGAGTGTACAAGATAGGCGAACGATTCACACACGATTGCTCACCGGGGAACCTGGACTGTACACTCCACACACCCTGGCTAAATCGGAAGGGTACCCACCCCATTCCTTTCCCCCTACGAATGGCATGAGGTGGTATTAAATAACCTGAAGGTCCTGGCTGTGTCCATCCTGGCTGCTGCAAAAATTAACTGCGTCCTGGCCAGAACCATGGCAGTAACTTACAAGTGCTTAAAAGAATATCAGCAATAGAAAGATACGCAAAAAGCTCGATAGTCTAATTTCCTATTGTTATGAATAAATCCTGTAACATCCACAAATAATAAAAGATCTACAAGTGTTTAACAGCTCTCCAATTACAAAGATCTAGCTTACAAGACATACTATTTTATTATCTTAATGATCCATCACAAACAGAAAACAAAAGAATGTTTTAATGTCTGATATGTGTATGCGAAATCATTCTGCAGTAACATTTTATTAATATTTCTGAAAGGAAAGAAAATAAATTACTGAAATTGATCCAAGACCTGTTTGCAAACTGGAAAAAAACCCAGTTAAAAGTGACACATGATGAACTGACTACTATTGTTTTCTTTCTTTAAAGTTATGAGAAAACAGATTGAGAATGCTGTCTATGCAGAGGAAACTGAGCCACACATTTACTCCAGACTAGCTTTCCCTTCCCATCCTTTTAGTGGATGAAAAACTGAACATGAGATGGCAGTGTGTGCTGGCAGCCCAGAAAGCCAACCTTATCTTGGGCTGCATCAAAACCAGTGTGGGCAGCAGGTCGAGGGAGGTGATTCTCCCCCTCTACTCTGTTCTCATGAGTCCACAGCACAGGAAAGACATGGGCCTGTTGGAGCAGATCTAGAGGAGAGCCATGAAGATGATCAGAGGGCTGGAGCACCTCTCCCGTGAAGACAGGCTGAGAGAGTTGGGGTTGTTCAACCTGGAGAAAACTCCAGGAAGATCTCATTGTGACCCTTCAATACTTAAAGGGGGCTTATAAAAAAGATGGGGATGAACTTTTTAGTAGGGCCTGTTGCAATAGGAGAAGGGGTATGGTTTTAAACTAAAAGAGGGTAGATATAAGAAAGACTATAAGGAAAAAATAAGAAACTAGATATAAGAATTTTTTTATGATGAGGGTGGTGAAACACTGGCATAGGTTGCCCAGACAGATGATAGATGCCCCATCCCTGGAAACATTCAAGGTCAGACTGGACAGGGCTCTGAGCAACCTGATCTTGTAGATGTCCCTGCAATTGGATGAAATGACTTTTGGATGTCCCTTTCAACTAAAACCATTCTATGATTTCCCCAGTAATGCAAAACAGAAATGATTATGTGCTCTAGTAATTATTTGCTCTGTGAGTAGCGAAGTCATTCTTGAATATACTATCTGTAACACTTAGCCTGGTCAATTTAGCATTGCAAAGGTGGCCGATTACTGTGAAGCTTAAGTAACTGACATATATGCTGCAGTACTTCAACTACTTTAGGATCAAAGAATACCTAAAATAGCATCACTTTTTCTTTGACATAAAATGGTGTTAACTTTTAGTTCCACTTCTAGCAATTAACAGCAATTCTTTCTCAGCTATACTTCATGCAAAATGTTTTATAAAAACAGCCTGCTACAGGAGAGGAAAAGGTTACAGCATTGTTTTTTTAAGAGTGCTTAAAAATACTGAGAAGTATCACTAGAAAGGCTTTAACATTGTTTTTGTCGTTGTCCTACACTAGACAGCTTGACATGAAAGAAGGGACTACACTATACTCAGTTACCCATGAATAGATAATATAGGTTACAGATTAGCCATGCTAGATAACCACATTAGCTGCATACAGAACCATGAAATATAATCACCATTTCAACACAAAGTCAACTTGTATCCAAAGTGCTGCTTCCAAATCAGCATGTTGTTCTCCAAAGAGCACAAAAACAGGATTTACTCAGCAGCACAGTAAAGAGGCACTTCACTGCATCTTGTAGCACATACCTCCTACCTTCTGCTAGCCTGTAATTTAGGTATGGACATGAAATTTAAAAAAGGACCAAAAAGGCCTACACTATAAAAGAAAACATTTTTCATCACAGACATTCCATACTTTGTTGTTATTAGGCCCTGAACATTTTGCTATGGGAAGTGGTCAAATCACCATCCCTGGAGGTATTTAAAAGACATGTAGATGTGGGACTTAGGAACATGCTTTAGTGGTGGACTTAGCAGTGTCAGTTTAACGGTTTGACTCTGATCTTAGAAGGCTTTTCCAACTTAATGACTTTAAGATTTGAGATAAAGCACACCTTTGCCAAAGTTTCAACACATTCATACATCATTCTTCAACTGAAATGCAAATTCCCAGTAGATGCCTCTTCATGTTTCACTCATTTGTCTCAGAAATTAAAAAAAAAAATGGGAGCTTTTGAGTTGAAATTTAGGCTGTTGCTGAAACTTTTTTAAGGGGAAGGAGGGAAAGAGGAAGGGAGGGAGGGAAGAGAGGAGAAAGAGAAAAAAAAAGATACAAAGATGCCTTCTGAAAACTCGTTTGTTACACAGGCAAAAAAAAAAATCACAGACTTCTGAATCCTAATATGAATTTCACAAAGGCAAATCTTAAAATCAGGGAAAATACCACTCATATTTTGAATGCTTTCAAAATTCCTATTTCACCTTTCCAAAAAATCTCTTTAGGATTAAAATATCAAATTCAGTAAGAAATCCAGCTACTCTGATTTTGTAAGAATAAAGAAACTACATTTTAGCATTAATCTAATCAACACAAAACAGCACATCTGAAGCAAACTAACTCCCTAATAACATATTTCAATACAATGAAAAGTATCATAAACTAGAGACCTTCACATGACAAAAAACTATGCTGTAACACTAAATCTTCAGCAATAAATGAAGTTTCTAAAAGCCAAACATGAGTAGCTAAGGTCCAAGAGAATTTCTGTACCGAAGTGAATTAACATTACTTCATTCTCACAAAGGACATTTTAATTTTCACCAATGAAAGTGTAAATAAAACTAGAAATATTTACTGTTGCAGCAGACTGCAGTACATGACAATTATTTCAGTGTACGTTATGTGAGTTTTCTTTCAGCCAATAAGGAATTAGTTACAGATCAAATAAGTATTTTATCGTACTAAATATAATTATCTGAACTACAGAAGGTCTTGTGTCTCTATAGCTGCTTCAATTGGCTTAGTTGGGGCACACTGTTTAGAGGACAAGATCAGCTGTTTGCATTACTGTATTTTAATAGATTCCCAACTTGTACTGAATGAGAACTCAAAAAAAACCCAAAACAAAAACACACAAAAAACCAAACAACAAACCAACCATAAAACCCCCTACATGTATAAAAAACTTAAATGGAGTGACAGCTACAGAGAAACTAGCAATCTCTCAGTTTTCTGTGGGACTGAGTTACAAGATGTCTGGAAGAACTGTAATGAAAAGAGTGAGCTGTACTCATCTCAGCTGTTGTTTGTAAATCAGCTAACAATGTTTACCACTTCCTTCTTTTGGGAGAGGTGACCTCAGAAGCTTCAGTAGTTCTACAGAATAACTTCCCTTTTGCTATGACTTTGACCTGTCCTACTGCAATATTATTTTTAACCTAACACAGCAAAGTATTTTGTTTCAGTAAGTATTTTTTATTCCTATAGCAACAGGCTATTTCTCTATTCTAAATAGAGGAATATGATTCCCTTTCCCAATCATGTTCCTGAAGGGTTTCCAAATTAATTATAGATGCTCCTCTTGTTCTAGTGCTCCTATTCCTCTAAGGACACCAGATCTGTCATGAACATATTTTAGCACATACCCCTTAAAACCTATGTTGACCTTGAAATACAGAAATATTTATATATAAACAGAAGATACAAATGGAAGAACCACCGGTGAAAAAAAAAGAGCAACCAGCCCACATACATAAACTACCCTTTAATTAGGCCAAATTAAAAAAAAAAAAAAGTTAATTTTGTTCAAGCATTGAGAATGGGATTGAGGTGTGCTGTGTTTGTTTTGGGGCAGCTGGACATTCCCATGACTGCATGACTGCACCCATACTGCAGCAACAACACAAAACTTTTGTCTGTGGTTGTTACAACCATTCCACTATCCTGAAAGCAGGATTCACATAAATATATAACAGTGTCCTAGAAACACTAAAGAAATCAATCCATCACTGTCTAAATCTGCCTGAAATTCTCTCTCCTATGAGTAAAGGTTCTGCAATCTACACTTAAAAATTATTAATGGCAGGTCCTTACATGCAAGGCTTCTTTAATAGAATTTACGTAATGTTAAGCCATATTCACCAGTGTTTAATATTAGAAGTGAAATTACCAAAAAAAAAAACCTCAAAACTAAGTTATCAATGCAGTTCTCAGTGACTTTTCTGAGAGAAAAGCTATTTTTAGGGAAATGTTCTTAGGCTAATTCAGACTATTTTATTTCTTTTAAACTCAACACTAATTATTTTATCCTGTTGCAACAAAAAGGAAGGACATTATCAGCTTTAAATTTACTGGCTTTCCTTTGCCTTTCCCTTACACTTCATGTAGTTTCACAATTATACTTTACAGACCCTATACTGCTTTTCTCTGCTTGCTGTCATGACAAAATCTCACACAAATGTCATGGGAAATAAATTTTATCAGAAGTAAAAATTTTATTAAAAGCATTTCCAGATGCATAAAGTACCTAAGTTTTGCTAACTTATCATTAGAACAACAGAGAACAAAAAAAATCTTTGAAAATTTATCTATAGTTTTATTTTAAAATTTAAATCATGGAGATTTTAACTCATGGAGACAAAGTCATTTACATAGTGTTAGAAAAAAAGAGTACAATCAGACACAAAACCAAAATACAAACCCTAATGAATCATGTCTAACAAAGCACAGAAATGGTGCATGCTGAGGTTCGTGCACCTAAGATCCCTACCCTAGAGACATTATCATCCCTTTTGTCTGACATCTCAACTGCAAAATCTCAAGGGAGTCACGAACATATGTTCCACTGTAATCACTTAGTTACTTTTTGCATGCAAATAAATAGATTACCTGCAGTGTTTGCCACTGTTGCACTTAGCAACGTTGGATGATTTACAGTTTTGATGGACAGCAATGCAAAGCTGGATTTTTAGGCCCAGTGTTTGATATACTAGGTATACTTGCACCATATATTCTTTTTAGGCAGACAGATTGTTCCTTGCCTTGAAATCTTTACAGCCTAATGCCTGAAAAATTCAGAAGATTTAGCACACACTCATGAAGGGGGGAAAAAAGAGCTGAATGATCATCCAGTCTATCCCACCTTCCTCAAGGCAAGACCTCCTAGGTAATCCTGACAGATATCTGTCTTGTCATGCTTAACTTACTTTCATGCAGCTATTCAGGTATGTAGAAAGAGAAATGTGCATACACACAAGCCTTCAGATTCAACAGATGGAAGAACACAACACTGAATATCTACTGACTTTATTAGGATGCCGTGGCAATGTCCAACTGAAAAATAATGTGATTACAGGAATATGGCCCAAAATACACAATCTAAAGGAGAAATAAAATATGTTATTGTGACAAGTATATATACAGATATACAAACACGCATTAAAAAACAAATGTTAACTAGGAAAATTACTCTTTAACCAATTCTTTATCAACCATCAAATCTATTTTAGATGCAGTGTAGAGTCAAAGAATACATAACTTAGCACCTTTCCCCCCGTTATTCTGCACTCACAAACAGTTTTAGGAGACTTCCACCCAAATCAATGAACTGCTTCATTACTTCTCACCAAAAAAAGAGCAGGTTGCTTAACAAAATTCATAATACATAAATAAATGTATTTTATGCTTCACCATACATTGCATCAAACTAAACTGACAGGATTTTCTGTAGTATGCATGCTTTTTATATTGATTACCTCTTTCAAATTAAACAAAACTCCAGCACACTGGTAGAAGTATACCTTCCTCAATGACTGTTATTAACAGTTTCATGTCACCTAATTAAGCTATAAATTCAGTAAAAATGCAGAATTACATAATAATGCCATTTCCTCATTTTGACAACCTTCTCATTATTCAAGGCCCATTTTTGTCAAATGTATCTCCCCAAAGTTAAAGACATTTTTAACACAACAGTAGTCTGGAAAGTCTTATTAAAAAGGGCCACTAAGCATACTAAAGCACCTGAGAACCCCATAAGCATCATAAAGTTGTGTCTGACAAAATACATGAGTACATAAGCCTTCCACATTAGAGTTACAGGTAAGTACAAGAGTACAAAAATATTAGAGGTCTAACCAGGGCCTCTAAGTCAACTACCAACGCTATCAGAGGCTCCAGGTCCTCTTCCTCCTCCAAGCCTTACTCTGCCTTCCTTGAGATGCTACAAATATTAGAGCCCCTCTGCAAACCCTGCATTCAAAGGGCAATCCAAAATCTCCGACAGGTTTCCTTCCGCTCAACATCCAATCACCTTCCCCATCTCTCCTAAATCCCGAGCCTGTTCCAGCACGCGCCCCTACCCCTAAGCTACATAACAGTCCACCGTCCCCCACAACGCCTCTGCCCCAAACCTACAGCAACGCTCACCCAGCAGCATCCTTGCTCCCATCCCACCCGCGCCCTAGCACCACTTCCGTTCTCCTTCCCCATCAACAACCTCCATAAGCTCCCGAATAAGCGTTATCCCGTCAGCCACCCCCTACTCAGCGCGCCCGGCCACACCTCACGGTCCTTGAGGCCCAGGAGCAGCACCTCTTCCATGAGGGTGAGGCGTGTTTCCTTGGAGTCGCCTTTCTCATCGTCGCCGGTCTCGTCCCGGCGGCCTTCATCCTCAGGGCCGCCTCCCGCCTCCCGCTCCTTGGCGGCGGCGGCGGCGTTGCGGGAGGCCTCTGTCCGGCGCTGCACCAGCCCGGAGCTACGCTGGGTCAAGGAAGTCATGGCTGGAGGCGGTGGAATGTCAAAGGCCCGCCAAGGGGAGAGGAACTTGGTGACAGATCGGGAGGGGGAAAGAAGAAGAGACGGCAGCCGCTCCTGCCTCCGCCCTACCCACACCGGGGCAGCAGCCGGCCGGGGGGAATCATGGGGAGCGGGATTCGGTCGAGACAGGAGAGGCGGGGGCAGTGGCGGTGGGAGCCGGCGTTCCCTGCCTGCTGCGGCCGAGCTGGCGGAGGTGACTTCTCCAATATGGCGGCGCAGACTGATGTCAGCGGAGGATGTGGTAGTGGCAGGCGGGGGGGTACGACCGGAAAGTGCTGCGGACGGGAGGAGCCTCTCACGGGGCTGGAGCTGTGGACGGAGAGCCTCAGGGAGCGCGGGTGGTGCCGGCTGTTATTGACTGTTACTAATCGTTAACTGGGGCTGTGGAGGACGGTTAATCCAGCGCTCAGGGCGGAGGGGAAAGGGGGCTGGAGAGCCGGTGCCCGCCGCGACATAACCCGGGGGCTGGGTAGTACACTCTCATAAATTAGGTTTTTTTAAGTGCTTTATTTACAACCTTAAGTCTGCTGGATTTCTCTTTTAGCCCCAAGTCTGATTGCTAGTGCAGCCCCCAGGAATAAATGCATATATATATATATATACACTCAGCAACTAAACTCAGGTGAGCACACAGAGCTCTCAACAGTCTTGACTTTAAACCGAGTAAATGGAGTCCCTCGTCTCTGTTGTCAATGNCCCTCGTCTCTGTTGTCAATGAGGCATCTTTTCAAACCTTGAGCCCTTTTGAACGTGGCATGCTAAAAACTCAAAACTACTTATCAAGGCTGAATCCTATATATGTTTCTAGGTAGCATATTTTATTAAAGATTAAAAGTGCTTAAGATGCAAGGATTGCCTGTATGTTTTAGTCCACAGTTAAGATATTGCGTTTGGCCGTATTGAGATAGCATATAGATTTTTAAAAATAATATGTATAATATATATCTAAGATATAAAAATATTTCT
>VZSE01004854.1:0-58848 GCA_013398275.1 Promerops cafer
ACACTAATTGGTGTGTTGGCCAGAAAATGTAGAATTGGCAAACCAAAACCACTACACACAGAAAGGAGTGCAGTTTATCAGGTAGAAGTTTGAAGGCTTTCCTGAATAAAATACCTTTGTATTTTATTGAATGTCTCGTGAGGAACATGGGAATTGTACAGCCAAGGAGAACAGACCTTTTCCTACCTGTTCAACACATCCTGTAGCTTTTCCCAAGAACCGCATCTTCCAACCCCTGTCTTTCCACCCACAAGCTCCACAAAATTATGCACTTAGCAAGTGGAGGAGGAAGCTCTTCACCCAACATGTTGGTCTTTGCCTTTCATTATTTGTCTTAAATGGTGAATCACAGAATTATTGAGGTTTTAAAAGCTCTCTAAGAACACCGAATCCAACTAATCCCCAACAAACTACCAAGGCCACCATTAACCTATGTCCCCAAGTGCCACATCCAGGGATGGGGACTCTACCATTGCCCTGGGCAGCCCTTGCCAGGGCTGGACAACATTTTCAGGGAAGGAATTTTCCCAATATCCAACCTAAACCTCTCCTGGCACAACTGGAGGCTTCTTTCTCTTGTTCTGTCCCTTGTTCCCTGGGAGAAGAGCCTGATCTCCACCTGGTTACACCCTCCTGTCAGGCAGTTGTGGAGAGTGAGCCTCCTTTTCTCCAGTCTGAGTCCCACCAGCTCCCTCAGCCACTCCTGGTGCTGCAGCCTTTTCCCCACTCTGTTTCCTTCCCTGGACATGCTCCAGCCCCTCAGTGTCCTTCTTGTTGGGAGGGGCCCAGAGCTGCCCCCCAGGACGGGAGGTACCTCAGCAGTGCCTGGAACAGGTCACTGCCCTGGTCCTGCTGCCACACCATTGCTGGTACAGGCCAGGTGCCCTCAGCCTTCTTGCCCACCTGGGCACACCTAAGTTCATTTCCAGACAGCTCTTAATGAAAATGAAGGAAGAAGACAAAGCCTGGTGGACACTTGCAAGTCCTGCACTTGTATTTGTGCTCTGCCACAAAGCTCATCTGTTAAGTCTCCCCACACAGAGGTGTCTCCAGGAGTCCTTCTCAGGGGCACCATCAGAGAGGTGTCAAAGCATGGAGGTATTCCAGGGATGTGGGTGCTCATGCTCAGTCAGCTGTAGTGGGGCAGCGTGTGTTATGTCCAGAAGCATTTGGGTTGCTGCTAACCTTTGGTGGAGGCCAGGAAGCTTTTCTCCAGCCTTTACTGCCCTGCTGAGATGCTGATGAGGGGTCGTCTGGAAAAGCTGTGTTGCTGAAATGCCCAAATTTCCTTCCTAGGCCAGTCAAAATAAAGAGCTTGGATTCTTTTCTGCATTGGCTGCTGGTGCTGACACCTCTCTGGGGACGGTGCTGGAAGGGCCAACGTGCAAATGCCCTCTGATGACAGGCCCAGTAAACACCTTCTTGGGCTGAAGAAGTGAAAAATGTCAGTAATTTCCTGCCCACACCAACCACACAGAAATGTTTCCCCATGAAGTTTTATGAAGCTGCAGAGCCTGGAAATGTATTAAAGGCAGAAAGGACTAATCAGGGAGAGGGAAAAACTGATTGAGAGGAAATTAATGGTGTGAAACTTTATGGAAATTTTGAAACTCCTCTGAAGACCCAGGGCGTGATTCTGACCTGACCCAGAGAGGTGGCAAAACTTCACTCGATCCAAGGCCGCAGATTTACAGAACCCCTTGCAGAGACTTTGATACACCAAAAGTGGGCAGGAACTGATGCAAGGTGTGGACACAAAGCAAACAGATGTCTAAGCACTGGTGTTTCCCTGCCCTAATGATGGAATGAGTCTGTCGTAATCATCATGAGTTTGTGGGGTCTCATGATGTCTTCAAGAACATCACAATCACCAGCGTTCCATGGAGGCTGCCTATGCCCTGCTTGTTGGTGAATCCTTCAGGGAAGGGCATAGGAAGGGATGTCTCACACTGTTTCAGGGCACATGCACTTACAGGCACGTATTTTCAGTTCTGGCTCCAACCCAAAGGTTGAGGCACATGCGGGGACATGTCTAAACCCTGGCTCCTTCTTACACTTTTCCTCCTGAGCAGGCAAACCTGGTTTCCAAGGGCTGGATCTCTTTCCAGCTGTTCAAGGCCTTAGGTCCCAGCTTTTCTAGTCTCAGCCACCTTCCAGAGCCCTGTGCTTATGCTGCAGGACCAGGAACAGGTGGTCTTGGTTTGGTGTGGACTCAAGGCACCAACTGCTTGCTATGGGCTAGACAGGATGGAGTGAAGTAGTGTCCTCTGTGTAAGAGCCCCAGGAGAAACAATCTCTCTGGGAGTGGGTCTGCTGCTCTTCCACTGTGAGGGATATCATTGATGCTGAGGAGTCCAGGCAGAGGTGCAAGGGAGAACATAAATGGGAAGAAATTGTCAGAATGGAACTAAAAAAGAGAAATACTCTAATTTTTGTATAGGTTGTGGTATTCATTGCTTTCAACTTGCCAAAATGCTGATGGTAATTGCACTGAGTGTGATCACACAACTTTTGTGCAACATCGACTGGCTGACTTAGAAAAAAACACCTTTCTTCTTTAATGTGTCGTTTGAAAATTGCTGAAAGAAAAAGAATGCTTTTTGAGGGATCCAGCTTGAGCTATGGGGAGACTATAGAAATGATCTAGTTGAAGGTGTCTCTGCTCATTGCAAGGGGGTTGGACTAGGTGACCTTCAAAGATCCCTTCCAATCCAAATGTTTGATTCTTTGATTTTCCAGACTGAGGGCAACCTTGGCTTTTGCAATTCCACTGCAAGTTTTCTATATGAACTCATTACTGACCTTGTTGTTAACTTTATGGTGTTTTTTTCGTTAGTAGCATCCCTAGATTGTGACTACCTTTTTCCTCAAGGATCTTGAACTGCTTTTGAGACAAAGACAGGTTTATTATCTCTGCTTTAGAGATGGAGAAAACAAAATGTATAAATAGGATTGGCCTGGTGTGATGGAGCTTTTTACATCTGGACTAATTGCTTAAGACTCCCTTTATTGTTTCTGGAGAGAAACAGACACTCCTACTCATTACTTCCTAAGACAGATGATTAAAATAGGTCAGGTGACCAGCTTCAACATATTTATGCAGTGTTTGTGATGGGTATCTACAGGGAGAGGAGGGGGGAAGTAGAGACAGCCTCTCTAGGAGCATTTTTTTTTTTTTAACTACACATGCAAGATACTTATATCTAAATAGTCACAGGATCTTTCCTGTCCTAGTATGTAATGATGGATGGATAGATAACCTTTCTCCATAAAAATATACATAATTAAGGGTAAATTTTTCATTGCCATCTCCAGCTTGTGTTGAACAATTTATTTTCCTCCTTTTTTTTTTTCCATGGAACATTGTTGTGGGTAAAGAGATCTGACCTATGTCTAACATGAAATTCTTGGATGGGTTTTTTGAGCAATGGCACTGTTATTGTACAACCTCCAAGAAAGAACAATTTGCAAAGTGTTGTGAACTTTTGAAAATTACCTGACAACAGCTCTCCAACCAGAGTGGTTTTACAGGAGTCTGTTCCAGCTCCACAGGGCTTGGAAAGAGGGAGGAAAAAAAAAAAAAGGCATCAGAGGTCTGTGCAAGCTGCCCTTCAAGTTTGTGGTGTTCGTAAAGGGGCATAGCGTCTGCTGTGCAACACCTGTGGTAGATGCATCATTCGCTTTGGGGCATGAAAAGCTCCAAGTGCTCAATGCTTTTTGAAATAGTCTAAACCTAGAGTCACAAGGTTACCTTTATGATTTTCTCAGAAGGTTTATCTTCAGCCATGGTCATCTACTACATGTAAACACAGAGCCAGCAGACTCGTGCCCAGAAGCTGCAGAGACCTTACAGATAAGAAGAAAAACACATGACTGTAGATGCTGTTTTCCCCCTTGTGGGCACACGGTTCTTCTGGGCCACCAGGACTTTGCTTTGGTCCATTTTCTCCCAACTTGCTTATGATAAGATACAGGTCCAATCACCATGAATTTAGGTGAGACCGTAATGCAAACTGCTGCTGTAACAACTGAGGTCTTCATGATGTAGCATGGGCTGGTCTGGTGCATCCAGAAGTTCTGGTGTGATTCTTACTTGCTAGGAATTTTGGAAATTAATTTCTTCCTCCATGTGGGGTTTGGGTCCCCTGAGGGGCTGAATAGAGAAGGTGAATGTTCAGAGCCAGTTGGCTGAAAGCCAATTGTCTGCCAAGATTTACTGCACAATCCCATGGCAGAAAGGGCTAATGTGGGACTCCTGTGCCATCATGACAAGAGTAACAGCAACAAGAGAAATTGGCTGTGAAGTCAGGGTCAGATGGAGTGAGACCCTATTGTTAAGGTGCTTTGATGGTTATCAAAGGATTTAAAGAGAGATTTTGCTGTATGGGTGGGATGAGGAGACTGCAAGGGAGAGGAAGAGCAGGTACATGGTGAACTGGTATGGAGAAACCTTCAGAAGTGTGGTGGGACCCAGAGTGGCAGGAGCAATGATACCAGCACCCTGCAAATACTGGTGGAGTGAGGATGGATGGATTTTCTGTCTGTAACAAAGTAGTGATGGAAAGCATCAGCTGGGGAGCCATTCTGGGCATTCTACCACATCATCTTCTTCCTCTGATGCCAGTGGATGCTGTGGGTCTGTTAATGTGCCATTAGCAGGATCTGGTCTCTCACTTCACCTGTTCTAAGTGGCCTCTCTCTTGAGTGTGACAAGGAGTGGGGACTCAGCCAGACTCTGTGGCTGAAATGCCAGGCACTGTGGCACACAGCAAAGCTGATACAACCATAATGAGGGGGAAAGGCTGCCTTATTAATTACAGTGGATTACAGAGGAGAAACCAAGGACAGGGACAAAGCAAGCCATCCAGACTGGCAGATTAGATGGTTGGAAATCTCCCCAAATTGCCTGAATCCTCTTAACCATGTTTTAACCATAGGAGCCCCATGCTGGCATCCACCTCCCAGGAGCCTCTGTCCATGATATCCCTCCATCCACTGAACTAAAAATTTGGCCTACAACAGAGACATCAAGTTTACCTGGACTCCCAAAAATGTGTGACCAACACCCCCTTTCTCCCTGCTGAACAAAATTATGTGCAGCTGAGATATCCTGATGTATTCCCTTGAGATGAGCCCTTCTGCCTTTGTGGTACCAGGCTACTCTGGAAGCAGTAAGGTTGACTTGAACCATTATTAAAATAATACAGAGACCCCAGAGGATCTTTAACCAGGAGATCTTTAACAATTGCTACCTGTAAGATTGTTGTTACTCGATTTGAACCGGGGTTTCTCTTGCTATCTAAGTCCTGAAGCAGACCTCAGATCCATTCCCACAGGGATATGAGTGCCATGTGACTTAATTGTCCTTGATATTTTTCTAGTAACATCAAGGATTTCCTTGGAAATGTTATATGGCTGAGGAAGAGTTTATTATTTGCTGTCAGGGGGCAAATAACACCAAGTCATCTTTGAAGACATCTACAACATATCTGTGTAATGTGAAGGTTAAAATAAATCCATAAAAAAGAGCCACTCTCTTGAAGGCAATACACTGTAAAATATTTCATCAGAAGGCTGGATATTATTGCACTTGTAATTAATCTTCTTGGTTACAGCACAGCTTGTTTTCTCCTGCCACATTACCTCTCTCTGTTTTCAGCAGCTACTAGATGTCTAGGGGGAAATTCTTTTAGCATTGTTTTTGAGAAAATTCCTGTCTAAGTTGGAAGCTGTTGAGTTTCTTCATTCATTTGAGGTCCAAAAAAATGCCTGATATGGTTGGAAATGCCTTGGTATCTCAGCTGTCCCCCAGATTCTCCCCTTGGTTTGCAACCATGGATCACTTCATGCAGCTGAAGAGGTTTGGCTCTGGCAAAATGATAACCACAGCACTGACCATCTTTCATCCACTGCATGCAAGTCAAGGATATTTTATTATTACTACTCCTGAATTTTGCCTGGGTTTAAACACTGGCTTTTGGAGCATTTGTAACCTTTTTGTTATCAGATCAGCCTGTTGCAAGTATTCTGTGACTTGATTTTTATGACCGGAGTGAGTAGTTTTTGTTTGTAAGATGAGTGATGGAGACAAATCTTGCATAACAAAGAGATGCTTGCAAGGAGCCATGACACCAAATGGACTTTGGGAGCCAGTGCTTGGGGAAGGTGATGGGAGAAGACACTTTGTGGGTGGTTCTTGCATGCAAGGAGGCCATCTTGGTGCAGATGTTCCCCTCCTATTATGTGCACCATTGGCATGAACCTCCTCCCCAGGAAGGGTCAGGCTCTCTCACAGAAAGAATTCATCAGGAAGGTGCCAGAGACCCACATGTCTCCAAGATATGTCTCCAAGACATGACAAGATCCTGTCTCCAAGAGTCATTGCAACACATTTTTTTTCACACAGGGGAAAGGGGGAACAAATGCAAACCGTGAGTCCCACAAAATGGAAACACTATTGAAATGCTTTCTTGTAAGTTCTTCTCAGCTGTGCACTTCGTGACTCTTGAGCAAGAGCTGATTGCTGTGAAAAGCTCTGCCCCTCAAAGCAATGACCTGCTAGAGAGGGCCAGTTCTCTTGTGAAGGGTCCTGCCTGGGAAGAGAATGCTTAAAGTTAAAAGGTTAATGCAGGAGGACAGAGAGAGGGTTTCTGACATTTGAAGATGATATAAATGCTCCTGCCTCTCATGTCCCCTGGCAGCCCTCTCTGCCCTTTTAATGCCTTTGCTTTTTAGCCCAGCCTGCTGCAAGTTTGAAGTGGCTTTTTACCCTGTATTGGAGAACAAGTGGTTTGGGAAATCTTCTTCCTGGTTCATGGTGAATTTTGATTCATAAGTTTTCTCCTAATGTGCATGGCTTTTCCACGGGAGGCTGAGAAACATAGGATCATGGAATCATTTAGGTTGGAAAAGCCCTCTAAGATCACTAAGTCGAACCATTAACTCAGCACTGCCAAGACCACCACTTAAACCACACCCCAAAGTGCCACATCTACATGACTTTTAAAACCCCTTCAGGGATGGTGACTCCACCCCTACCCTGGACAGCCTATGCCAGGGCTGAACAACCCTTTGAGAGAAGAAATTTTTCCCAATTTCCAATCTAAACCCCTCCTAGTGCAATAGGAGGTTGTGTCTTCTTTGGAGGGTATATATTTGAATCGATGCAATATGTAATAGCTTTGCTGTGATGGAGAGAGGCTGCAGCCATAGGCATGGTGCTTGGAACCAGAGATGCTTTCTAAACACAAATTACAGGTGTGACCTATGTTTCTTTTGTGCCATGGTGTTTGTTGAATCAAGGCATCCTGATGCATGTTGCCCCAGCTCAGGCAAGGCTCATCTGTATCCTTCATCTAGCTGAAGAGGTTTCAATGAATTCCAAAACTGTGAAATGCTGAAAATTTGGCAGCAAATGAAACAAAACAATTCTTGCTCTTTTCTCTCTTCTTTTTCACTGATCTTACTGGAATGTCCTCAGCAAGGACAAAATCTCATGTAAGTTTCTTGCAGAAAGACTTTATACTTAAACTTACTGAGAACGGGATTTGGGTCCTCACCTCCAGCCTCAGCCTGTTGAACTCAGCCTTTTTTGCCATAAAAAGTGCTTATAAATCCTGGTGCTTGGAGGTAGGATGTGTGTAGGTGAACAGATTCTCTGTCCACCAGCACTGGTTTTGAAGACAAGATGAACTGTTGCTCTGCTTTCCCTTGTGGTATGAGTCTGCATAGTAGACCTATAGAGATTCCTTTTTATGGAAGTTTTATAGTAGAGCCTGTGGAATTTAATTTGGGCATCTTTGGGACACAAGAAAGCTCAAGACACCTCTTAGTCTAAATGTCTACACCAAGGACCATGCTGCCAGAAAAACCCACAGCAGAAATGAGTCCAGGCTTTTTCAGTGTTTCACTTCTATCAACTTACTAGGTTTCCTTTGGAGCCAACCTAAGTTTGCTTTGCTGCAACTGATGCCAAGACAGCGATCACATTCCCTCCATGGGCTTCTTTCCTCTAGGCTGAGGAGACATTACTCCACCAGTCTTTCTTCTTAAGTGGTATTTTCTTCAGTCTCTTATCATTCTTGTTCTCCTGTGACCTTTTCCTCAGCTTGCCCACATCTGACTGCCTTTTTTCACAGTGTTGATGGTGTTTAAAAATGTTATGTCTCACAACATGCCTGAAGAAGAGATGACAGAGAGAGGATCTTACTAATTCTTATGAATGTCTTAAGGGCTGGTGTCAAGAGGATGGGATCAGACTCTCTCCAGTGGTGCCCTGAGAGAGGACATGGGGCAAGAGGCTAAAACTGAAGTGCAGGATGTTCCATCTGAATATGAGGAAAAAAAAATTCTTCACTGTGTGAATGACAGGGCACTGGTACAGGCTTCCTAAAGAGGGTGTGGAGTTTGCTCTGAAAATACTCAAAACCATTAGGGACATGACCTTGTCCAGGTGAGCCTTATTTATCAGAGGGATTGGACTAGATGATCTCCAGAGGTCCCTTCCAACCCCTACCATTCTTAAGTTCTGTGATTCTGTGATACCTCTGGTTGAGTTAAGATGAAAAAAGAGTGGATAAAGATGACTGAAAAAAGGCCTTCTTTTTTAGGATTGATCTAATTCATGTCTATCATTCTGCTTTCTGGACTAAAGCAGCAAAATTTAGTTAGAGACTTTTTTTTCCTTTGTTTTTCTTTTCGCCCCTCACTTCTTTTTTTGCCCAACCTCAGACAGAAGACAGTGGTTGGGTCTGTTAACTGGCTTACATGGCACAGTTGATTTATTCCCTGAACATGAAATTCCTTCCCAGAGAGTCAAAGATTTGTCTCACTGCTTGGATTTTCTGTACTTTTCCTGAAAACCAAATGAAAACCACAGTCCAGCATAGGTTGTGACAAAATGAATTGAAGCAAAAGAACCTGTTGTTCTGCTGCAGAATTCCTTGACTGGTTGGGATTCTTTCAAGAGCAAATTTGACCTGATCTATAGCTGTAATTTCAGAGCTATGCACATTCTCAGAGTCTGCAGTTTTCCACATCTACTGCATGATGCAGAGTGGGGAAAATTAAAGTTTCTAAGGAGCTCCAAGTCAGCAGCCCGGGCTCTGTTCTGCAGTTTCCAGCTGATGAGGTGTTTGCAAAGGAACAACTCACCTGCAGCAAATACTGTTAGTTTCCAAAATGCTAATTTATACAATCTTTGCTCCTTCATCTGTATTGAAAGACGTTTCACTTTTCCATAATCTTACCTTAAAAACTGTTTCCTCCTAAGAAATTTTCTTTGCATCCTTTACCCTGAGGGTTTTCTTTGTAATTATTTCTCTCTGGATAGAAGTTGTAGACCACCACCTCCAGCTGCACACATATCCCTGTCTGCCCTGTGTACTGAGGAACACACTAAACACAGCCCTGTCCTTGCAGGAGAAATTCCTCAATTGAGGTGGATATTGAATCTTACTCTGACCAAACTGTATTCTGGCCAATTCCATGCTACAGCCAGGAATGTGAGAGTTAATGTACAAGTGTCCTCTAATGGCAAATGGAGCAGGTATCGTTTGTCATCATTTTTCGGAAATCCATTTGGTTTTGGGTTGTGATTTGTGTTTGCTTTCTGCTCAAGACACACCTAAAGAAGAGGGATAGTGTCACCTTGAGTTCTTCATGTTGACCCACTCCAAATTATTCTTCGAGACACTAAGAGGATAGTGGGGTTGGCTTGCCTCAACCACACACAACTGGGAACTGGAAGTGGTAGGCTTATGGAGGAAAACATTACTTCTGGGGTCCAGAGTTAAAAGTCTTGCAGCAGGGTGGTAAGTGGGAACCTGGCTCTTGGGAATGTGAAGCCAACAGTGAGCTCTCATGATTTGGAATTTTCTTTGCTCCAGGTAGACCTGATGGGAATGAAGTCTTTGTAGCTGCAGAGCAGAAACCAGAGAAGGGCAACCCTCCTGCCTGAAACCATGAGTCACTTAAAAATAACAGCCCCAGATGGATACACCCCCTGGGTCCATGTCAAGCATCCAAAAAGGAGCGACAAAAGCACCTTAGATACTTGCTGTGGAATCCATCACCATCTCCCTGACACCTGTTAGGCCCATTCCTGTGCTTTGACTAAGCCCTCACTGCCCCTCTGAGCCTGGGAGGGGAGAATCAAACCACATTGGTCTCAGGGACAACATGGGGGTCTTGATAGAGAGAACATGCCATGGTTTCTCCACTCTTTTACAGTCCCATCCCTGTTCTATGGTCTGTTATCATTCCACAGCTCTGCTGTGAATTCTGTGTCCCAGTGCTGCAGGATGGATATATCCAGGGTGATTTACCATAAATGACCAGTAACAATTTCACTTATCTAAAGCCAAATTTTTGTTCCAGTGTGCAAACACTTTGGCTGAGACTCTGCAATCCTTATGAGTTATAATCTATGCATCACTGCTTATTTTCATTTACCTGAGTAGTAGCTACCCTCACAGCCTATTTCTCCTTGCACCCACTCAGTCCTCACCACCATGATCATCCTCACAAGAGTTTATTTTCTAAGTGAATTTTGAATTTAAGTAATCTAGCTTGTTTTCTACTTGGCTCCCTAAGAAAGCATAACTTAAACAATCATGTTCTGCACATGCCTGTGTCCATCTCTTTATCTCTTCAAAAGACAATTAAGGATATGTTGTGGTTTAACACTGGCCAAATGCCAGGCACCCACTCACTCTCAAAGTCGCTCACTCACTCTCCCCTGCCACAGCTGGGCAGAGGAGTGAAAAAAATTAATAAAGAGTTCATTAATTGAGATAAGGACCAGGAAAAAACACTCCAAGGGCAAAAGAGGCTCAGCTTAGAGGTTCAAAGTGAATTTATTACTAACAAAATCAGAGGACAATAATAAGTAAAATAAGCCCTTAAAAATACTGTTTTTTCCCCCCAGGCCCTCCCTCTTTCCTGCTACCAGTGCAAGGAGACAGGTCATGGGGGTTTTGGTCAGTTTGTCAGCTGAGGTTTTCTCCCACTGCTCAGGGAGAGTCCTTCCCCTGCTATGCCATGGGGTCCCCCCCACAGGAGACAGTTCTCCGTGAATTTCTCCAACGTGGTTCCAATCTCACGAGCAGCAGTCCTCCCAAAACTACTGCAACGTGAGTCCATCCCATGGGCAAACAGTCCTCCTGAAACAGCTGCGGCATGGGTCACTCTTCCTTGGGGTGCAGTCCTCCAAGGACAGGCTGCTCCAGCCTGGAAGCAGGGGCCCTCTCCGTTCTTCGGGTCTCCCACTGGATCACAGCCTCCTCCAGGCATCCACCTGCTCCAGTGTGGGCACCTCCCCCATGGGCTGTGGATGGATTGCTGCATCCCCCGTGGATCCCCATGGCCTGCAGGGGGACAACCTGCTTCCCCATGGTCATCACCACAGCCTGCAGAGGAATCTTGGCTCTGACACCTGGAGCACCTCCTCCCCCTCCTTCTCCACTGACTTGGTTGTCTCCATGTTGTTTTCTGTCACGTATTCTCGCTTTGCTTTTCTCTGACTAGGAAAAAAGCCTGTGCCTCCCTTGGTTTTGATTTTCTTCTTAAATACGTTGTCTCAGAGGCATTACTGTCATCTCTAATTGGCCCAGGCTTGCCCAGTGGCATGTCCATCTTCAGACCCATCAAGGATTGGCTGTGCCAGACATGGTGGAAACTTCTAGCAGCTTCTCACAGAAGCCACCTCTATGGCCCCCCTGCTACCAAAAACAAGGCTGTGTAAAATCTGCAGGAGTTAAACAGGCGGGGGCTGACAATAAGTTGGCCTTACACTGACTATATAGGAGTCAGCAACTTAAGACTGTGGGATGCAAAGTGCTGAAGAGAGAGAATGTCTAGAGTGATATGGATGGGTACCATCAAGAAGGATGCTGTTGTTGAGCTAAAGAACCTGCCAGTTTAGGCATGACATAATATTACAGGTTGAGTAAATATAGAGTTGAATAAGCTTAGCTAAAGTTAATAGTTAATAAAGACTATGTCATAGTTTCATATAAGGTAACATTGTTAGTGATTGGTAAGCTATGTGTCCATATAAGGTAGTAAAGTTGTTGATTGGTTGGATAGGACACAGAAGCACTATAGCCAAGGGTATATATTGGCATGTCTTCTGCATTATGTTGTTTTCTGAGGCTGATCTTCCTAAATGTGATCCCATCTGATGCTCTAATAAATGAGATTCTAATCAACCCTCAGTCGTTCCTGCCTCTTTCATCACTGATGACAATTGGTGTTCCTGTGGGTAGGTGACATCAAGGTTCAGTTGTCACCCTGCAGCCAGAACATCAGCAACAAAAACAAACACAGGATGTCAGCCAGTTTAAGCCAGAGAGACAGGGAATTTCTAGTATGTTTTGTGAGCACAGGCAAAGAAGTGAAAGAAATCCTGTTAATGCTGAGTGGAAGAAAGGGCTGAGGGATGAGCATAACCCTTGCTAGGCTTCAGAAAATGCAAGTTATGGGGGATCAGGATCCTTCAGTTGTACTCTCATGGGAATGACTTGCATCATTTGTACAATATGCTGTTCAAACATTACAGCATCTCAGAGATGAGACCTACTAACACTGAAGTAAACAGAGGCAGGGTACAGACATTTCAAGGGTAAATACCAAAAATGTTTCTAAGTATTTCCCATCTATCTTTTATATCTAGTGTGAAGTTACTGGGCAGGTTTTTAAAATGATTATTACTGTTCTTATTAAAAGGCTATCTGTCATGGCAGTCTGTCCTGGAGTAATCAAAAATGTTATTGTATTCCATATCTCTCTGTGCCTAAAAGTTGTTACTGTCACTCTAAGACCCTGCTGCTGGGAAGGGCAGGTGCTATCGCAGGTGCTTTTAAAGTCTCCTGGAGCAGAGAGCAGCCCCCCTTTTGCCACATAATTTTTTCTTTGTTAGCTGTTTGGTCTTTGTTTAAGCAGAGGCTTTTCCCTTTTAGGGCTCTCTTTTTGTGGTTTGTTTGGGGGTTTTTTGTTTGTTGGGGTTTTTTTTTCCTTGTCTCAAAGACAATGCAGTTAGTGTTTTTGAGCTGCGTTAAGGTAATATTCTGCAGCTGCCTATCTGCACTCAAGGCATCACACTGACAGTAGCAGAGTGGCCCTGCCCCAGTCTGAGTTGCTGGTGGCCTGCCAGCAGTGCCCAGCCAAAGACAGGAAACGATGGAAGGGGAGTTTCTCTGTCATGGCAACTTTTGCTGAGGGCAGGAGCTCTGCCTCCAAGGTGGTTTGTGTTTCCAACTGTAGCTAGTCATGACTGACTGCATTTTGTAATTAGAAACTGTTTCAAAGTGAATTTGCAAACACTGCCGGCAGCAAGGAAAAAACCCAGAGAGTTCCTGTGGTCAGGCCACCCTGTGCTGGTGCAGAGTGGTCCTTTCCCCCCCTCACACCACAGCTGTGGTGCAGAGCACAGCAGGAACATTTGCAGAGTTAGGGAATGGCAGGAAGAAGCAGCGGCAGCGTTGTGGACCCCCATGTGAGCCAGCAAGTTTTCATCTGCCTCCAGAACTGCTTTCTAGGCTCTTTCCTTCCTGGTAGGGGTTGCCACCATCTTGTCTCTTTGTTCCTGGGGGTACATGGTCATCTGGAGGGCACCATTTTGGAAGGGAAGGTGTGACATCATCTTTCCTTTGTCCTCCAAGCCCTCTGGTGTGTCACCATCTAGGGAAAGGGCATTTCCAGCATTTTGGGTCTCTCTTTGGTCCTGTGGAGTTCATGAGATTTAGTAGTTTGGTATCTAGCAGTTATTTACTGCTGTGGCTGCTTGTTAGTAAACTGATTTTTTCACTTACATCTACTTGTATTTGTTCCTTATTGGTGGAAAGGGCTTGGTTGAACCTATAAAGGGAGACAACTCATTCCAGAGTGTTCTCCTTTCAAATTGGTGTAAACCAAGGCACAGACATAAAAGACATACCATGTTCATTGCTCATTTCTTGGGCTGTACTGCCTGTGTTAGAGAGTGAACAGATCCTGACAAAAAGGAATTTCCAGCTCACTTAGATTGATAAATTGGTGTTTCCCAACAGAGGAAACATGTTTCAGCTTAAAGAGAGTGGGGATCATGAAAAGGATGTTTTCCATTATCAGTGTGATAAGCAGAATTCACTCTTAAGAATTTTTAAAAGTTTAATAAAGGATAAAAGAAGGACAAAATAATTCAGCATTAGGGTGCTTTTGGCGAATGGCCAAAGAGTACAGAGGTAGCTTAAAATCATGTTCTCCATATACGGTTACATTGCTGGGGTTACATGCATATTCATTAGCTTATACATTATTCAAATAGTCCTTTGAGTTTTTGATGTTCCAGGAACTCTCTTGTTTGGTTTTAACCTCTGACTTGTCTGCAGGACACTCTGTAAATTAGGTCCATATATTTTATTTCTTCCTGTAGTTCTATCCTGTTGTTTCACACTCCCTGATAGCACCGATAGAGTCAATAAATCCTTCCTGGATGCTTATGCTCTGGTTTTTTTTGTCCCTGTTATCTTATCACTCAGAGAGGCCAGTCTGCAGATGTAAGAAATAGAATAATTGCTTTACACCATTTTCTGAGTTAGTTGCATAGAAGTATTTTAGTCTCTATTTTAACATTTTGCTAAAGCCTACGATATATTTATCACACTACTATTCATATGAACTATACAGTGCATACATAAACTGACAGATTGTGCTATACAAAGCAGTTAAAAGTATAAGTTGTACCATATCAAAATACTTATGATGCAAAAAGCTAATCTATGAATGCAAAAGGCAATATTATTTTATCATCTATAACACCAGCATGCAGCACAGAGAGTGCCCACCCCAGTAGGGATGTTTGCGTGGGGCTCATGGCAGCCTTCTCAGGGCCACATAGTTTTCATGCTAAAATAGAAGTCAGGCAAGAGTGTGGGAAGGGATAATGAAGGGGGAATCTATGATCTTCCCTGCCCATGCTGAAAGCAGAACTAAGGAATGGTTTGTCCCTGTGGTCTCTGGAAAGGATGCATCCTTCACACTAGCCCTGGCAATGAACATCCCATGTGTTTTCCTACTTGTCCTGGTTTAAAAGACAGATGTCTGCCAAGGAGGGCAGGAACCTTCCTGGAATGGAAAAGATGAACGCCTCCCTCCAAATTATTATAACTTTGAAATTATGTGGCTTTCAGGCAAAGACACGGGAAAAGGAATAACATTTCTTTACTAGGATATACATATATAAACAATAACAGCAACAACAAAGACCTGGAAAACCTAGTAACAGCCTTTTTCTCACCCTCGCCCATCAAACCATTTCCCCTTTAGTGTAGATATGATCACAACTGGCAGGGGGCACTGTTTGCCCTGGCAAGGCAATGGTTGCAGTGACTCCTCCAGGACCGCAGGGGGCGCTGTTGGCTCAGTGTGAGGCACAGGGTGGCCAAAGCAAGCGCTGAGCCTCTCCGGGGGTAATGGTAGCCCCGGGAGGAGAGAGAAGGCGGAGGGGTGGTTCAGTTTTCCCCGGCTCTCAGGTGTCCCAAAGGTGTCATGTGTGATGTCCTGGGAAGGGCAGCAGCAGCTGAGTTGCCCATAAGCAGCTGAGAGGTGCTTCCTCTGGAGAGGGGGAGGAGGTGGGGGCCCAGGTTTCCCCTGTGGCACCCATGCAGATGGTGAAGGTCTCTCTTCCCAAGACGGTCGGGTGTTGAAAGGTTCCAGTCCAACAGCCACTCTTATGAGCAGAGGCTCACCCACAGTAGGGAGGAACAGGGAAGGAAAACTCAGCAGTAGCACCAAGTCCTCTGGACAGCAGGAGTCCAGCACCAAAACCACAGCCATCTGCCCTCCAAGCTGGGCAAAGACTCCCTTGCCCCCAGCTAAGAGACTGCTGAAACCACACCACTTCCCTCCTCCCCCCTAGAACAATTTCAATGGAATTCCGAGACACCCAACCATGTCTTTTGTCTATTAAATACCATCCATTCAGTATCTCCTGGGCAACAAATGGGAAGAAAATTGTCTGAGAGAAAGAAAAAGAAAAAAAAAAGAAGAAAAAGCCTAACCCCTAACTCTACTGAATCCCTGAGCTATCTCAGCGGATTCAGTCTGACATGAGTTCAATAGGGCATCACAGAAAATACTTACACTGGCATTATATTATGCATCCCATGGAGTCTTTTCCATGTGATCCATGTTGGGGGCTGAGCACTGGCTGCATGCTATGACCATCGTTTGCATGTGCTGACATCACTACTGAAGCTGTTTGGATTAGTCAACTCCAATCCCATGCCAGGCCAGGATCTGACGTCTCTTTCCATTGCTTGTGCTGGCTAGTGTGCTTTGATTAGGGCTCAGATTTACGCTCAGACTTTGCAGAATGTGAAGGAAAAGTGGACCTCTGTTGGAAGGATGGAGATTTGTGGTCTACAACCAGCTTTAGGTTAAAAGAATGAACAGCAGGTCTGAGGCAATGCACACAGGAAAAGGCAATTGTTACATAAATGGCCATTTTTCAGCTCAGTGAAAGGCATAATTAACATCTCTCATGTCTTAGGGACAGTGAAATGCAGCATAGCAGTTGAAACAATGAAACACCCAGCAAGCCAGTAAGGTTTCTGCTGCTTTCTTCCCAGTACAGGTTACCATTCTGTTAAAAATGGGAACAGACTCTCTGTTTTAGTGATTTTCAGCTTTTATGTATTGTCCTAAAGCAAGGGGGTCATGGGTGCAAAGCAGGAACAATCCATGTCAGCGTCGACGTGCTGCAGAGCTGATGCTGGATCTTCTTCTTGGGCAGGAGCTGGTCCCTCCATGTCCCTTCTGGAGCAGCACAGCTGGCTTAGGTCCTCCTTTATAAACAGTTTTTTGTACATTTTGGTTGATCGCTTTTTGGATCCTTTATTTGCATGAAAGGTAAGACACTGATTGGTTCTTAAAAGTCCTATTCAGGTAGGCAGGCAAGCTTGTTTGCCCAGGGCAGGAGGTGTACTCAGGCTACTCAGACAGGCATGCCTGTCTACTCAGAAGGCCTGCCCTTCCCCCAAACTCATGACTACACTTTTAACACAATAACAAAACTTTCTAACAGTACATGCATTATCAATATAACAATTATTAATTATCTAACAATATTACTATTAACAGTATAACAGTTTCTAAACTATTTTTAACAATTCTACTGGCAATATATTATGCACGTGACCTTTTAGAAAACCTTGATATTCCTTCCAACAAGCAAAAGTATACCAGTAAGATGATTCAACTCTGTCCACTTGTGCTCATTTCAGCATTTCTGATTGATTTTTTCAAACTGGTCCTATCTCATCTTTCTTGTTTTCTCCAGCTAATGGAGTTGTTTTAGAGATATAGACTAAGGGAAGACAGAGAAACGCGGCTTTTGGGCCACATATGCAGACCTAGGGATAGACTGAACTGAATGATCTTGCAGGTTCTTTTCCAACCTTAATGATTCTATGATTGAAGAAACCGCTTCTTTTGTTTGATTGTTCACATATTTGATATTTGTATTTGCAACAAAGAGTCAACATCCTTCCAAAAAAAAAGAATTAGCTTCCTTCCCTTTTTTTCCCTCCTGGGTGAAATGATCCATTTGAATACCCCAGATACTAGCAGCCTCTCAACAGCGTGGTATGAAGATGTTTTGCTGGTGGATCAGCAGCTAGTGTATTTCAAGAGCAGAAGAAAAAGTTAAAAATATCGAAAACCAGGAGACAGTAAGCAAAAACCTTGGAATAAGGATATGTGGAATCTCATGGGGTTTAAGAATTTCCCCTTTTTCAGGGACTGAAATGGTTCGTGCCTTCATTGTTAGGAAGTAGTTTTGCCCATTATAGTGAAAACTGTATAAAGAACTTACAACCACAGAAGCCCACCCCTCCGTGAAGATGCCTGACTGGAACTTTGGACTGTGAGTTAAGCTGCCTATATAAGATGAAGTGGATACTATTGTTCAATAATCTCAGGTCTAGGGTGAAACAAACAAGGCTGAGGGAAAGGAATGCATCCACAAGAAAGCCAAATGCAGCAGAGAATCATCTCTGGCTGGGTTTGGGGTGGGGGAGACCACAGCCCACAGAGGCCAGGTTTACACAGAATCCCTCCAACTGCAGGGGGAGGAAGAGGTTTCATGTATGTGGTGAAACCTCTGGTCAGAGGCAGTGAACACCCATCCTCCCTCACACAAACCAGCTATGAAACTACCATCACCACAGGCCACATCCATGAGACATTCGAGAGGCAGCTGAGGGGGTGTCACAATCCATTAAAGACATCCCAAAGTGCTCCCCAGACTCATTCCTGAGGCCTTGCACCACAGCATTGCACGTGATGCAAAGTGATGCAACAGATCCAGAGTCTGCTGCAGGTGACTGGCCCCTCCCCCCTCCCCCCCCTGGGGGAGGTACCTGGGCATTCCCACGTGGCCTGAGCATACATTAATTCATTGGATTCTGTGATTCTTGGAAGACCCTCACCACGAAGAAGACCAGCTGGGGAGGATCAACAGAACATCATTGGGATATATGAAGTGGTGATATTTTCTTTATTCTGTCTCTGTCACTCTCTTTCTGTCTCCCCACCTCTTTTCTATTCCTTTCTCTTCCTCTCTCTCTCTCTCTCTCATATTTACTATCAAATAAAATCCATTCTATTGACTTTAGCATATGGTCTAGTTTTCACCTTAATTTGGGCAGAGGCATTTTTAATCACTTTAAAAACTGGACTGTAACACCCTTGTCGACACACATGACACCAATCTTTCCTGTCCCTCTGTGAAGCAAGCATGACTTGGACAGTGCTTCTGGGGCAGGACCCAAAAAGCTTGGTGTGCTCCAAGGGAAAAAAGAAAGCAAGAAACATGGATTTTCTCAGCTACAAAGAATTGTCTGGAAATGTAAGAGTTCAAATGAACTCTACAGCAGAAGAAATAAGCCAGGCCATCATAACAAACAGGAGGAGATACAAGTGCAAATTCACTACAGCATTGTCCTGCCACACTCCTGCAATAAAGCTGGGGTCGGCAGAGGAGTGGCGTATAGGAGGAGTTTAGGTCTCCTGGGGAGGGAGGTGCTGGCAGAATGAGATTAAAATGGCCCTGACTTGTAAAGGGGAAGCAGAAGAGCAAGAGGAGATAAGATAAACCTCCAATGTCAACCAAAGAGCCACTTAGGACTTGCTCAATCTGTACAATTAGGGACTTCATTTCTCTGCAAGGATTGATGTACTTTGAGAAATCATAGAATCAGGGAATGGTTTGAGTTAGAACCATCGTCTAGTTGAACTCTGCTGCCATGGGCAGGGTCACCTTTCCACTAGACTGGCTCGTTCCAAGCCCTGTTCAACCTGACCTTGAACACTTCCAGAGATGGGGCAGCCACAACTTCTCTGGGCAGCCTGTGCTAGGGCCTGATCACCCTCATTGTAAAAAACTTATTCCTCATAGCTAAATTTTATCAATTAGTAGCAATGAACTGTTACCTAAAAGGATTTCTGTTTTCCATTTTGGGGTCTTCACTGTTTGCTACCTATGAACCCTGCTGAAGGTTTTACAATGTTTAGGAGGTTCACAGCTTCTCCTGTATAGATCTTCTAGGGTCTAATAATGACAGAAACTGTATACTGGCCTTTCCTCAGTGGGCACATTTATATCGTTTCCCTCTTTCCCCCTCTGTCCTTCAGAAAATATATTGAAACTCAAGTATTTTTGAGACAGCTGTTTTTCAGTCAAATTTGCTAGAAATTTGTAGAAGGGCTCAAGAAATGCTAGAGGAAAAGCAAACAGTCTATCAGACAGTTATATGCTCCCTCCCATGTGCTTCAAGATTGACTGCACAAACTTTATCGTCTTAGGATGCAACTAATCACTCCCACCTTCATCAAACTCTGGCAGCAAAGAAAAATTGCAGCCCTCGGTATTTCTCAGTAGTGGTGTTATGTACTTATATTTTTCCTATGTGATATCCTATTTCCGCAGAAGAAATTGTTAAAGCCTACAGCACTGATTTTTTGTAATTTATTTTGTGCTGGCTTCAGGGTGGTGATTCTTAAAAAAAAAAAAAAGGTATAAATGACTCCAAATTCTAAATGATGTGGGTAGGAGATGCTGTGGATGCCTCTAATCTCTGCTGTGACAAACGGGGAAAATACAGAGTGCCACATAGAGGTGTAGTATCTCTGTCTGTCCGCAAGTACTACTGGTTGCATCATAATGGCAATATGGTTTTATGGGTGTTTGATTTGATCAGCTTAAACACCAGGGAATGTCAGGGTTCTTGGTCTGTGACCTGTCCCATGAATGGGAGAAGTTTCAGGGAACTGCCTCTGCCAACAAGCTCAGTGGACACTTGCAAATGGCAACAGGCAAGGTTAAAAACCAGCCCCCTGCTCCACTTTCTGTGCCTTCAGTTGTCCCCCTGTCTTCCTAGAGCTCTCCACCACCTGTCTCCTTCTCAGGCTTGGGCCAGCTTCATCCCCCTACCCAGAGAATACCAAAACCCCACATCCCATGTGCCACTGAGACACTTTGATCCAGCCATGCCCCTTCACCACAGGGCTGTTGAGACAAGATGATTTTGAAATCCCATTCATGGTGTGGGCACGTAGTCTACTTTGTCCCCCACATGTCCCCTTTGTCCAGACCACCAGAGGAGGAGAGAAAACCAAGGACTCTCTCCCTCCTGGAACTCCTGTATGTGTGAATGAGCCTGACTTTGAGAGCCTCTTGTGTGGGTGTCTTGTGTGGCGGACAGTGTAGACTTTGGGGAATCCAGTTGGGCCTCTAATTTCACTAAGAGTCAGGCAATGGTACAGGAGTAAGCAGACAGAGAGGTAAGACTGAAAAATGGAGCCCTATCTGCAGACAGGATGGGGAATCTGTGCCCTGCCCTCCACACTGCCTCCTCTTGCCTTTTGCCGCTGACACTTGAACCATAAAACCCTCCAAAGACATCAGTGTTCTCTTAATGTGTGACCACATGTTGCTGAGAAGCTGAGGGCCTTGAAATTATCTGTAGCTTCTACACTCTTCTCTAATAAGGCAGTAAATAACAGGTACATCAAAGGGTCATTGGGATGCTCTGTCTTGGCATAGCAGGGAACCCTGGGAAAGCATTGAAAATGACATCTCTCTCTGAATTGGGGATTAGAATCACAGAATCATAGAATGACTGGGTTGGAAAGGACCTTAAAGCTCATCTTGTTCCAAACTCCCACCATGGACAGGGACACCTTCCTCTAGATCAGGTTGCTCTGAGTGCCATTCAACCTGGCCTTGAACTCCTCCAGGGATGCAACAGCCACAGTTTCTTTGGACAACGTGTGCCAGTGCCTTACCACCCTCACAAGGAAGAATTTCTTTCCAATATCCCACCTAACCCTTCCCTCTTGTCAGTGTGAAGCCATTCCTCCTTTTTTTGTCCCTGCAAGGCTGCCTTCATAATTATTTCTTGGCAAGTATTTTCTTGTCCATGTGGCAGAGAAAATATCAATTGGAAGGGAAAACATGGAGCTGAGGTGGTTCTGCTGCACTGGAAGTGACTGGAGAACCTACTTCCCAGCAAGAATTTTTGTGGGTTGGTCTTCCCCTTTCCCACAGGGCAAGACACATTAGACATAGCCCTGGAAGGCTCTAAGTGAAGGCCATTCAATGGCAGTGGGTGCTTTGAGAAGAGATGTGCAGTGTGTCCCCGCAGTGGTAGAGGGACACAGAGAAAATTGGGTCACAAGACTGATATCTGGAAAGAGGTATCATTTCAGTCCCCTGCTTTCACAGACTTTACAAATGTACATATAGAAGATTTAGTTTTTACTCTTTCACCCTCAAAACTCCACCCTGGTCATCTTATAGCATGATAGTACCAACACACCAATGCAATGTGCCACAAGGCAAGGTTAGGAGAGACCAGGACTTTGCTAGTTTCTGAAAGTTCTCACATCCTGCATACCTCCTGCCTCTGCAGAAAACACGCTTATGGAAAAGCCTGCTGCATAAATGCTCTGGTTTTAGAGCATTCTTAGGGGAGGTAATTTTGCAGCTCAAAGGAATGCAGCTAGAGAAATGCCTGAGCCATGGGAAGATAGACCACATCCTTTTGTGCATCTTTACAGCACCAGCAGCCTGGTCCTACTTGGAATGTGTCATGGTTTGGCGCTGGCCCAATGCCAGCGCCCCCATGAAAATGTATTTTCTTTAACTAACTGCTGTGAGATGCGACCAGGAACAGAGCAGAACAGGCTCAAACTTAGAAAAAAGAGAGGGAAAAAAACTTTATTAACCTACAAACTAAAATCAAAACCAAACAGGAAACAGAATGAAAACCTTTTAAACCATTCCTCCTCCTCCCACCCAATTTCACCAAAGCACAGTGAGACAAAAAAATCTTGGAAAACCTGATCAAGTTATTAACATTCTGATAATCAATTCTCAGTCCATCAGGGGAGAGAGGAGTCTCCCTTGTACCACAGTCTTCCCCACGAAACAGGGTTGAAACTCCCCATGTTTCTTTGTCACACATGGCACTGCCCGGAGAAACTCTGCCATCGTGACATCCTCCTTCCATGTACAGTGCTCTCACCACCGTCCATGGACCGAAACTGCTCATAGGGCTCTTCAAGGATGCTTTGTCAAGTGCTAAAAAAACCAATCATGTCTCATTTTGGGACAACAGTCCCCCCCATTTTCTCATCCCCTGGGGCCGAGGGTCTCAAGAACAGAGCTCTTCTTCTCCCTGAAGATGGAAGGCACCACCATGCCCTCTTCATCGTCCTCTGTTCACTCCTTTATATAATGTCATTACAGCAGGTCACTCTCTTGGCTCAAGCCATCGCATTCCCCTAAATGCAGTTTCATGTATTACGGGTAACTTGGTTCAGTCTATGGCTATAAAAGAAAAGTCCAGCTAAAAAAAGCCACTCCATCATCTCCTCCCACTTCAGCTTTTCCACATCTTCTTCCTAACATCTCAGGTCCCAGACTGTCTCTCTTCTCTCTCAAACCACCAGCCAGGAGGACTAATGTTTCATAAAGTTTCCTTCACCCAGGAAAGGGTTAAAAGTCCGAGCTCTGCTGCCCTCAGGGCACTGAAATCTCAGGACTGGGCCCGCCTCCTCTGCCGGCACAGGCTCGCTTGCTCTCTCTCTTCTTCAGAGGTGACTCACGTCTTCAGTGGTCACACCAGGTGTCAATATTCAAATCTGACCACTGATTGGTTTGACTAAAACTTCCCAAAAAAACTCACTTCCTCTCAAACCGAGACAGAATGCTTGCTGAAATGCAATCATAGTGGTTGTGGGATCCAAGAAAGACGCTTGGTGCTTCACTCCAGCTGGAAATGGTAAGACACACAATGGCGCTGTGAGTCTTCCCGTAGGGCTTGAACCATAAAACCCTCCAAAGACATCAGTGTTCTCTTAATGTGTGACCACATGTTGCTGAGAAGCTGAGGGCCTTGAAATCAGGGCTTGAACTGCTACTCAGGGATGCCATGGTACCCTGAGATGGGAAGAAAGGGGTCATCTCTGGGAGTACTAAGCAGAGGTGGTGGTGGAGCTGCTGGGTCCTGCTGCAGCTTGGTGCTCTCCTTGATCCCACACTGCTGTCCAGGAGACAGGAGGCCTAGCTGGACCATATTTCAGCATTATGGGAACTTCATGGTAGCTCCCCAAGCTGGCTGCTCTGGAACTGCACAGAAGTGTTCAATGGGGTATCTGGCAGGCTGAATGTGATCTATGAGAAGCAAAATAAGAAGGCTGGTCCTAGAGAATAGAAATAAACTCCAGAGGCAGGAAACTTCCCTGAGAGGAGAAAAGAGACAACCAGATGGGCTTTTGGACCTTTTCTCCTTCCTTAATTTCTGTAAAGATGAAAAGAAGTCTGACAAAACCATAGGTTTATAGCCAGCCTTGGAAGACCTGATGTCCAATGCTTGGGGGAGTTTTTGTTGTTTCTTGGTGGGAGACATCCCCATAAAGCTCCCCCACACTTGGACAGGAATATAATTAAAACACATGTCCTTGTTTTTATGAGATGCTGGAATTACAATGTTTCTTTTGTGTCTGAAATGAGTGTAAAATTGTCAGTAGGGTTCCTCTGCACTCTTCAACTTCTCTTTTATAGAAAAAGAGCCACCTTCACTGGGCAGTGTTTGCCCAAGGAAGAGTGAGTGCAGGGGGACCAGAATAGCTGATGAAATTCCGTATTTAGTAAAAAACAGTGGGGGAAGATTTTAATTTTTCACTCTCAAGTAAATCTCCTCCTGTACACAAACCAATCTATGCTCCCATCTCCTTTTTTTCCTTCTCTGGGAAGAGCCTCTTCAGCCAGAGACGTCCATCAGCCATCTTATATTGCTTGATTTAGAGTGAGTAGTAATGGGTCATTGCATCCTGTGTAGAGGATTGTCTATTCCTCTTGCACCTCCATCTGTCCTTCCTCACAGTCCCCTGAAGGAACCACTGTGAAGAAACAACCCCTGGCATGTGCAGACTAGGCTTTGAGAGGCAGACTCGTCTTTTGGGGATGTGTCCCAGTGATGCCTTAGGTCTTAGCTTTTATATTTTTCAGATTCTGTACTGCTTTAGTGTGTAGTTCTGAGCTTCATATTAAGGGATGGTAAGCTCTCTCCACAGAGTAGGTAGACAAAACAATTCCTTTTCAAGCTTGGGACCAAGGACAACCAATCCAAATTTCAGGCCCAAGAACATAAACAACGTGGACTGAAGAGAGAAAAACACGGATAGGACTTCATAACCTAAAGCTATAATTGGACAATTAACTCCGATATGCTAATAGACCAGAACTTATAAAAGTGAGAGACCTCATGACTGGTCATCCATTTTGTGACCATTTTGGGTTCATCTTGGGTGTAGCCCTGGCTGGGCTCTTGTACTACCCAAGGTGTATCCATTGAGGCCTTTTAATAAATACCTACTTTATTCTTTAACTCAGTCTAGCCTCTGTTCTAAGTCAGCCTTCACAAGGCATCACCAGCAGGTCAGTTTGTTGTTCAGTCCATATATCATTCCATGTGGACTGCAACATGGCAACCCCATCACAATATTTGTGATATCCTCAGTGTCTTACGCTACACTAACATCAATGCTTTAGAACTGCACAGAGAGAGTGGAGGTTATGTGTTGCTAGCTGTAGGTCAGAAAACATAACAATAGGAATTCCTTCTTTATTAATAGAAAGCCCGACTTCAAGTTAACAGTGTGTTTTCTTAAAGTCAGAGCTTAGAAGGGGAGGACTATCATGGCTTTGATGCAAATGGATTGGTGCTTATAGGTTTTTGCTCACTCCGTTGTTGCCATTGCTACTGGACCAAGGCATGGGCTGTCCCCCATGGATGGGCCTCATCCTTGGAACTGGAAAGAATTTCTGTTAGTTCCCACCAATCTCTATGGAAAACAGCTTCACAGCTCACAGCTGTTTAATAAAGGTCTTATTGTGGCAAACTGGTACTGAGCTACTGCTTAGTTCAGAGTGTCCTAAGTGTGGACTTGGCCCCTGCCAGCAAAAAGGACTCATAAATCTGTAGGTTTGAAGGCAGGGTGTGATTCAGACATGTAAACTTGGGTGCCCCTGTGATGTTTGTTCTGCCTTTGTTCTTGATGGAAATCTATGTAGTCAACCATTCCTACAGATGTTGTTTAACCCAGTTTATTTAATCCAACGGGTTAAATGCAAACTCTAGTACCTAGAGCATGCCTGGAGTATCTAAGATACCCAAATGACCCTGAAAATGCAACAAAATGTATATGAAAGACTATTGCCGTTCTGCAGTGCCATCTGGAGCTTGTGTCAGGTGGTCTTTGGGCATCTCAAATTACTAAACACCTCTGCTGGGTGGTGTCCTGCTGCAGGTGAACAGGTCTCTAAGTTTCACAGTCTGTTTGACTGTCCTCTGCTGTTGGGGGTTGGGTTTTTTCTTTCTGTTCTTTCCTTATTCCCTGTGGATTTTCTTCCCATTGATTTGCTAAGAGGCACTGATGGCTGAGTGCTTCAGATGGGCAGGTAGGGGGAACTCCGGGGGGAGGGGGCAGAGATACCATGAGAATGGGTGCAGGTAAAAGACCTGCAGGTAAAAGAGTTCGGGGCAGCCTTGGGCTCTCGATTCTTGGCATCGGAGGAGGATGGCCAGGCTGTCGCTTACTGCGAGGAGAATTCACCAGCACCACTGGAGCTCAGCCCTGAGAGACCAATCACCATCTGTTCGTGTGCTCCGGGAACTTCACCTCTCCCTGCCCTGCCCGGAGCTGGGCCACCGCGGCCCCACCCTCCCGCTGCTCCTTTGGCACTGCTCTGGGTTTCTCCATGCCGTAGCCCGCACCCTGCTGCCTTGATGGCACATCCCCCAGTTCCAGCTACCACAAAACCTCTGATACATCTTGGCCACCAGTCCACAACTTTTGATCATTCCTGCCAGCTATGATGGGAACTGTACTACAGGGAAAGTGCCTGCACTCAGGAGGACTGTGACCGGGTCCCTAGTTCTGTTTGTTGTTAATGCTCTAGTTATAATTGTGTTTTGTTATACATACTAGTGAAGAACTGTTATTCCTGTTCCTGTATCTTTGCCTGAGAGCCCCTTAATTTCAAAGGTATAATAATTCACTGGGAGGGGGTTTACATTCTCCCTTCCAAGGGAAGCTTTCTGCTTTCCCTAGCAGACACCTGTCTTGTAAACCAAGACATCTGCCATAATGGAAGCACAGGCATCCCCATGCATTTGGTGACACCTTCATGAAGGCACTTCATATTAAAGCTTCCCCAGACATAACTTTTATGGTTGCCTCTGCATCTGATGTTATTTCCACTCCCTGCTCCAATACGGGAGGTATGGATAGGTCTAAAGGACAGATGCTCTCTAATCTCAGCCCTGTCTTTTCTGCAATAGGTAGGACTTTTCTGCCCAAATTTAGGTGTCTTTAATGTACTTGTTGTCATCTCAGTTCAGCACTGAAATGACTGCTACACTCCATGGGAAGGACCAGACTCAGCCTGTCATCATTCATCCAAACAGAGGGAAAACCACCAGGTCAGATGATCTATGCTTCAGACCAGCCTCTTCTTTGCTCTGTAGCAGAATCCAGACACCTAGTTCAACATCAAAGTTCATCTGTCTGCTTATAGGCAACTAGTGCAAGCTGATGCTGTAGAGCATTTTCCTTGGTCTCCAGCTTCCAACATAGGAGAATATTTGTGTCTTAGACATAGTAGGCATCATGCCAGACCTACAAGTATTTATAAATGTACCATGCATTGATCTGACTACATTTCCATTATGATTTCTTTGCTTCTTGTCCTAATATCTTCCATTTATTCCCTATATTGTCACTTGAATTAGCCCTGATGGAGGAACAAAAGAAAACATTGCTGGACTGCCCCCCACTTGAGCACAGGCTAACCACAGACTCAGACCTCCATTTTTACTTTTTTCCATCATTCCCAAGTGGCAAAGGTGAATAAATGGAAGGACTCTTGGCTGTTACTATGGCCCCTGTCACAGCCTCTAATAATATAACCTCTATTTCCTTATGCATCACATAGCAAAGATAGTGTGGCTTTGCCTGGGGTTTGCAGCAAATATTTGTACAGTGTTGGGAGATATTTGAATGAAAGGCACTACAGAGCTATTAAATAATTGTGTTATTTACTGTGCTTTCTCAAGTGGGTCCCCTTAACAATGCAGTGTGCACATAGTGTGATTCTAGCACCATATTTGACATTCAACTACCATACTCCCCACATCCCTCTGGAGCTGAATGCTCTCCATGCAACTTCATGGCACTGGAGGTAAAGCACTTAGGCTTGTCTTGTTTCATAAAACACACTTGTCTGCTTTTCTCCTTTCCTAGGCTGGTTTTCCAAAACTCAGGAAATTCTCACAGCCTGGTGGAATTTGATGAAGGTAGGACTAAAATAAAGTTTTGTTGAGCTGCACTTCTAGAATTACACAAGACTCTTCTTTCTGATGATCTTGAATGCCACCCTGTAAATTTGCAAGGGCAGAAGACACTATAGTGAGGAGACTTGGATTCTTAGCAATTTTCTTATTGAAGTGATTTATCTTTCTGGTCTCATTTACTTTCATTACTTTCAAGTTGGCCCTTTAAATTACTTTTAAGGGAGAGAAACTTCGTGATGTAATTCATTCAATGTACTGCCAGAATCTATGCTGAGAGAAATTATATGCTACATATACTCTTGGTGTTATCTCTGAGCAATTCAAAACTCCAGTCTAGAAGAAAATGTCAATTTTTTCCCTTTTAAAATTTTTTTTTTCTTACCATCAGGACTTGATGTTCAAGTCACCACCAGCTAGACACTGGTTGCTCTGACCTCTGTGCTGTGCCAAGTACCATTTTGAATGGTTTGCCTCCTTGCTGTTATGCACACACTGTATCTAGAGACTACAGTGTGCAAAGCATAACTGGAAACCATCTGAATATGTGTGTTCTTGAAAAATTTCTGATGCTTTTTATTCAGATATTTCTAGACAGCCTGGAAATACCAAAGGGAATTGCCTTTTCAGCAGGGTTTGAGAGGACTAAAATCCAGACAGAAATGAAAGGAACAAAGAATGACAGGAAGCAGAGTCTCATTGTGATGGATTTCTGTCTCAAAGCTGATGAATCAGTTGTTAAACTGATTTATTTTAAGATTGTCCTTTTTTTTTTTTTTTTCCTGTTTCCCCTTTAAAATTCCCTTGGGCTTTTTGTACAGTTTGTCTACTACAATCTACTACATCACCTGCCCTGTAAAAATCAGATAATAGGATAAAAATTAAAAAGAAATTGTTTAGCTTGAAATCAGTCCTTTCTCTGAATCATTATTTTAATGTTGAAATAGGAACATAATATCTTTGGAGACCTTCAGTTTCTTGTCAAAACTGTTTGAAAAAATCAACAAGTGGAGAAATCGGGGCGGGGGGGGCAGGTAGATGACAGACTGAATGACCATGTAAATTTAAATTCTTGTGGGGAAGTTTATATAATAAATGGTAAAATGAACTCACAGGGGGTTCCCTCACTGTATTTCCTGTACTGAATGAAGGAGAAATGAATTGTGGAAAACCTTAACCCAGGTTTGAATCTGCGGACTGAGGCTATTTTTTAAATAAATTCAATTTTTTTACAACAGATCTTGATTAGACAAACACTTCATAGATTCTGAAGCACTTCCTTTAGTGCCAAGCATATCTAATTTGTCCATAATGTGCTCATCACTGTAAGAAATCTGAATTACTTGTCCACGTGGTAAAGGTATTATAAAACCCTAATTGTTGAATCTTTGTTGATTAGCCTAAAACAAAGGAGTAATGGCTCCAGTGCTGAGCAGGAGTTATCCTGGCAGAAGATATCAGTAGTTTAACTTACACAGCAGGATTTCAGCAAGGAACCATAGTATCATAGCATAGCTTGGGTTAAGACGGACCTTAAATCTCATCTCATCTCATCTCATCTCATCTCATCTCATCTCATCTCATCTCATCTCATCTCATCTCATCTCATCTCATCTCATCTCATCTCCACCCCCTGCCATGGGCAGGGAACCTTCCACTAGACCGGGTTGATTCAAGCCCTGTCTAATCTGACAATTGATGTTCTTGGAAGACTGGGGCAAGTGCATGAGATGGACCATAAAAAACAAGAGTACATACATTTCATTGCTGTCTCCCAATGTGTGATAAAATGGGAAAAGGCTGGATCTGGGGTATGTCATCTGTTCAGGAAGTCCAGTGAGTGCTACTGTAGGTTGTTTCCTTGCAAGGAGGATGATTACAAGCTAGGAGGAAACCTGGGAGAGTGAGAGAAGCTATACTGCATGGTGAGAGTCTTGAGACCATTAGGTTGGAAGAGTCACATTTGGGGAGATCTTAAAGGATACACAATTTCAGCTGAATACTGACTATTCAAAGTGTTTCAAACTTCTGCAGACAAGTATTTCAGAAGTGGACACAGATCCCTGCAGAGATTAGACCCCTCCAGCTGGTTGTCCTCTTTCTGGGACCATAGTCTTAATCTCTGGCAATAGGAAATGTGCTAAATGCAGAAAGCCTTATTTAGGTGATCAGCAAAGCAATGTTTGGACAGACAGGGTTGCCTTGATCCTGGTTTGTCAAGTTCATACCTTATGTGGCACATTTATCACCAGTCTTCCCTCTTGGAATAGGGGGAAGGGAACAGTAGGAGGGAAAAGAAAGTGGGAGACAAGAGAGGGGGGACGCAGACAAAGGAGGGGGCTTGTGGGGCATGTCTTCCCATCCCGAGAGATTTATTTTTCTTCTGGAAAACACTGAAACTTCCCACTTGAAATTAATGGGACAAAAACACCTTCCAGGTGCTTGTAAGTGCAAAAGTGCAATAAATCAAAGATGTAGTCTAAAGGAGGAATCTTGCAGCCTAGGGAGGAAAAAAAAAACCAGGCAGAAGAACTGTGTCTCCTCTGATGCGTAGGACAGTTCCTGTGATGTTGCTGTGATGCACTGACAGCATGTTTTGGGCTGCACAAGGAACTTTCTAGGGCTAGTTGAATCTGTCGGTGGAGGAACCTGGTGTAGGAGCTTGTTCTCTGGGTCTGAAGCACAATGAGCAAGATGTGGAGAGGGCCAGAGGGACAAGAAGGACCAAGAGGGAAAGCTGGCAAGGGCAGATGACAGAATCACCTGTTAACTATAATGGAGAGAGATCTCTGTTCTCACTCTGTGACCTCAAAACTCTAGGCCATCTCTCTGCTAACATCCCAATATCCTACAAGATTACATTCACTCAGTTCTTCTTGAAGGGGTACAGAGACAACCCTAAGGCAGACGATGCACAATGAGCTCTGACTCTGACTTCCAAATTGTCCCCCTGTTGGTGATGAGGATGGAGGGTTGCATCAAGCTTAGGTATTGTACCCTTCTGTAGGGAAGCACAGCTCCATCCCACCCCACTGATGAGCCGAAGTCAGGGCACACATGATTTCATGCCACACAAAGATACAACATCTTTGACATCAGCAAAGCACTTCGGAGCATGTGGAATTGTAAGCTAAGGGATGTTGTTGCCCCATGGCAACTAACACTGGGCATAAGTGTCCAGTTCTGGGGCTCCAAAAATAAGAAGGATATGGAATTTTGGAGCAAGTCCAGAGGAGGCCATGGAGATGCTTCAAGAGTTGGAGCCCCTCTGCTCTGGAAACAGGCTGGGAGAGCTGAGGGTGTTCACCTGGAGAGGAGAAGGCTCCATGGAGACCTTGGAGTTCCTTCCAGTGCCTAAAGGGACTCCAGAAGAGCTGGAGAGGGATTTTGGACAAGGGGCTGGAGGGACAGGACAAAGGGGAATGGCTTCCCACTGACAGAGGACAGGTTTAGATGGGATATTGAAATTAAATTCTTGGCTGTGAGGGTGTAGAGGCTGTGGACCAGGTTGCCCAGAGAAGCTGTGGCTGCCGCATCCCTGGAAGTGTTCAAGGCCAGGTAGGATGGGGCTGAGAGCAACCTGGTCTAGTGGAAAGGGGGTTCGGACTAGATGACTTTTAAAAGTCCATTCCAATTGAAAGCATTCTGTGACTCTGTGCTATGTTTGAATGAGTTGCTGATGTCTTGAGGAGTGGTTTCATTGTCAGTTTGTGGCTCGTTTTCTCTCCTGAAGGCTTCTGGGCAGAGTGGTTTGCTCTCTTGTAGTTAATGATCACCAAAGAAACTCTTGATCCAGAGCAATACTGGCCCTTTTCATCTGCAGCATTCACAAAAAAGCTCCTTCAGTGTCCATCGTCCCAACAATGCTGACCTTGTTCTGACATCTCCACTAACATTTATTTATTTATTTATTTATTTATTTATTTTAAACTAAAGAACTCATTTCTCAAGTACTACTGGGGTTTTCGTTAGAATTTGCAGTGCCATGTGGAAAATGGGTCATTTGAACTCTTGAAAAATGGAAGCATCTAGAATGTGTTTTTGTGGAACTAATTCCCCATCTTTTTCACACTTCCCACACATTATTAAATAATGAATATTATCTGTTACTATTTCTTACTACTCTATGCTATTAATAATAATTGCTGATTGCTAATGATAGCTAATATTTATTATTGTTGAGGTAACACCTGGAAACTTTGGGGCTGCTCTGGCCTACATCGTGACAGAAGTTATGCAGATATACTGGAGAAATCCAGTCTTAATTTTCTTTTCTCTGTGTTGTCTCAAGTTGTCCTGGGCTTGGGGCCCAGCAAGTATGTTATCCATTCCTGATTTGCTGACAGCTGCAGAGAGCACAATGAGTCAGTTCCCTACATGAGATGAACCACGGGTCAATTAAACTTTTACTGAAAATTTCTGGGCATAAGAAAGGAAATGTTAAGAGCCAATGTTAAGAGTGGTAGGGCTAAAGGGAAACAAAAGTCCTCCACAATTTTAACAGGGGAGAATGGGAACCCAATCTCATAAATAAACAAAAAGCAGCATGTAATTAATAAATGCCTCTAAACCTGCCGGAATATGGAATTCCTTTCTGTTGCAGTTTCAGTTCGAAACCAGTCAGAAACACCAATTCGTGTAGTGTTTTAGGTTCACTAATTCGAAATTTCCCGGTTAATGCATCAAATAGTGAAGTGGTTTCAGTGCTGGCCAATCACAGGTGCACTCACAAGGGTGTACTTACTCATTTCTTGCTGTGAGATGGGATTAGGAGAAAGGCAAAACAGGCTCAAAACTTTAAAAGGGTATAAAGAGAGGTTTATTGACAGTAACTAAAAGAAAGAAAAATTAGAAAAAAACCCCCAAACAAACCCTTCAGAACCTTCCCCTCTCCCCACAATCTTTTTCTTCCCACTGACAATGTAAAGAAACAAAACTCAATATTTTCAGTCAGTTTACCACCTTTAAAATAGTCTTTTATCAATTCACTTGGGGAGAGAAGTCCCTCTTGCAAATTCTCATGAAGACTTTCCACAAGAAAAAAAACAGTTCTCTTGTGATTTTCAACTCTCACGAATAGCAGCCACCTGGGGAAACCTGCAATCGTAGAAGTCCTGCCCATTTTCACACAGCCTTCCCACAGCTGTGTGTATGGGCCATGTCAACTTATGGGGTACCAGTTTAAAGGTGAACAGTTCCAAAGCAAAGGTTCTCTGCATCTATTTTAAGATCATCTTCATCACTGGGAGCAGAAGTCATCTCCTTTTTCTCTGGGAGCACAGAATCTTCATCACTCTTCTCTTTCGCTCTCTCCCTCTTTCTGTTCAAAGTTCTCATAGAATTACATAGAGGCCTTTGCTAAGTAAAGAGTCACCTCCCCATAGTTCTTTCATGCGTTACAGAGAAAATAAAGTCTTTCTCCATAGCGTCACAAGAGGATTTCAGCCTCAAGATCAAGGCATCTCCTCATCCTTCCCCTCTGGAATTCATCTTCTTCATCACTGACTCAGTATCTCATGTTGTCTCTTTACATTCTGGCATTTTCAGTCTTTTTCTCTCTCTCACTCAAGGGAAGGGTCGAAGCACTGAAAGGGTTAAAATTTTGCCCAGGGCCTGCAGATGACCACCTGACCCTGGTGGGCTCTGGGAGCTGGAGTCAGGATCGGCTGCGCTGAGGGATGAGCCAGGATCTCAACCACTTGGACACAACAGGAACACGGCTGGGGCTGATGGATTCTCTTCTCTTGCCCAGCATCCACATGGACAGGGCCAGGGCCAGGCCAGGGCTGGCTCTGCCGGGCCGCGCAGCTGGGCTCGGAATGGCAGCGGGGCAAGGGCTAAGATGCTAACAATTGCAGCGGCCTGGTTTGTCTCTCTCTGCGCAGCCCCCTCCCCCTTCCCGGTAACTGATGGAGGGAGGGGGATGCCCGGCCCTGCGGCAGGGCCGCCCAGCCCGACCCCCCACCCTGTTACCTCTTTCCCGGCCAGAAATCAGGAGAGCTTTTCCCGGGATTTTTTCGTTTTTAACATGGGTGTTTGCAGCAGCATATGAACTTTCTCACTGGTGTAACAAAGTGTCAATTCTCAAAGCTAATTAGTGATTGGTTGTTTTTGCCAGACACGGAGGAAGCCGCTAAGAGCTTCCCCTGCACTACTTCCCAAAGTGCCCCCCTGGGCAAAAACCACCACACTTTCTAAATATGTCACTAGGAATAGAAATAAAGAGAAAAATGAAGCTGATAAGGAAAGGCTTGGAAACTTTTATAGTATACAAAATGTAGTAGCTGGCTGGCATTTATCCCGCTTGTTAAAGGCATTTAACTAACGAGTTAAGGAATCACTGTGGAGCATGTGGAAGTGTGGCCATGGGATATAAAAGCAAATGTTTCTAGTTTGCTTTTATATGACAGACATTGTCTGCTGTGCCTGTCATGGTGCAAATACAGCAGAGGGACAAGGCCCCTGGTCAGAGGGAAGCACCCCAGTGGATCTGGTCTGTGACACCATCCCGGAGGAAATTTGTAACATGCAGGGGAAAAAAGAAATATTTCTGGATCTTTCAGGATGTGGGGAATAAAAAGCTCTGCTACAAAACAACCATACTGACCAGATTATTAGTGGAGAAAAATGGTACACAGAAAAAAGTATATTATGGTTTTACACTACTTCTAACTACTGGTAGGTCAATCACTTCACAACTTTTTCATGTCTTGGACCTCACACTCACTTAAGGTGCCCCTTTCCTCATGGGCCCCAAAACCTCTCCCTTTTATCTTCCTGAGGTGCAACCCAGGAGGGGTGTGGAAGGACCCACCAGCCCCAGACTGAGTAGCACTCTCTCCTGAACTTCATTTGCTCATGTGCCTTGAATCCAGGCTCTGGACAAGAGAGAGCACACATCTGAGAAACCTAAAATGGGTAGCAGATGCAAAACCTGGCATTAGGGAAGGCCTGATGAAAGCAAGGAGAAGCAGCTCACACTGTATGTGATGATGGGAGTCTGAGGAGAGCTGGTTGGGGAGGAAGAGACTTGATCAAAGATACATTCAGGATGAATGTCAGTGGGATGAGATGGCATTTGTCAAGATTAGAGGAAAAGAGGTTCCCACACAAGGATTTGGTGGTGCAGATGGGTTGGAAAGGGCATGATGCAGAGGAAGTGTGTGTAAGGCAAGGAGCCAGAACTGAACACAAATGCCAGAAATTTTCAGACTCCCCACTAGTTAATATATTTAAACCCAATTGTTATTTTTCCCTTCAAAATGAAAGCTCTTGTTCAATCATGAATTATCAATCAGTGTCATAGAGCTCTGCAGTAAGATTGCACTATTGTAGAAGTCGACCTCTTGTCTGCAAATCTATGCATTTGCTGAAGGTCATTGCTTCACCTTAGGTCTCCCTGGGGTTTTTTCCTCACTTAATTATCACTGGGAGAAGAATCAGCCCCAGAACTGTCTAGTCCAGCTTTTTCCAAGTACACAAGACAAGTGACACTATTTTGGCAACTTATCTGTGATTTTTTAGCTGTTCTTTTTCTGGATTTTAATATGTGTTTCAAATCTTCACTGCAAAAAGTAAAAAGTAAATAAAGACACAATTTAGATGAGTAATACACAGGCCCTAACAGAAGATGGAGAAGAGAAACAGTAACAAATAACCTGAAATAAATAGTCAAACTCCTAATAAATTATGTCCAATCACCAGACAACTGTAGCAGAGCAGCCAAATTAGCTGCCATACCCTGGTGCTGATGGTCTAGATAAAAAATTAAAACAAATCTGGACCAAAGAGAGGCTCTCAGCAGTTTGCTTTCTAGCCAAGGCAAAAATAACATGTAATCATTTAATACCATTTCTTCAAATAAACTTCATTTTGAGATAATAATTTCCAGATGGATGAAGGTTTATAAACATCTCTGCCACATGATACATTACCACTGGGTAACAGAAAGGTTAAGAGAGGGATTTAGCCACTATACCAGTAAATTAAATGTGCCCAGTGCTGATCTCCTGAGGCCAAAGAGCAAAGGAGGGTTGTGTCCACATTGTTGTCCCTTCTTGCTATCCAAAACTAAGTGGCTTCTTCCAAACTGCCTGTTTGGAGTTGTCTACTTGGGCTGCCTTCTGACCTGTGCCTGGGAGGTATGTGTAGAACAGCCTGATTGTCCAGACCTGAATGGTGCCAAGAGCATCCTAAAAATTAAACCATCTGGAGAAGAGAGCTCTCATGTCTGGAAAGAATCCCAGGTGCTTTTTGATTTACCCATATGGACACAGGTGAAAAGAAACTTTGCAGAAAACACCACAACTCTTTCTGCATCAACCGATATTGTCCTTGAAACTATTTTGGAAGCTCACCTAAAGCTTTAGGGTTGGATTACCATGGCCAGCTTTGAAAACACGGAATCCCCACAAAAGATCAAGTCACAAATGGTTATACTCAAAAACAAGGCAAGAACCTGTTCAAGATCTCCATTTAATTTGTCGGCTAATGGCTCAGCACCATTTCTTCAATCAAATACTAGCCTTGATCTCCTTGGAGCCAAAGCTGCTAATCAGGCTGTCAGTGTTGCACATGTGTTTGATTGCTTTGTTGGATTGGGGCCCTGCAGAATCAGTACAAGGAATGTGAGGGAAACAATGGCACTTCGCACTTAGCATGGAGAACTTTGATTTTTATTAATTATTTTTCATTTTCTGGGTTAGCATTAAGAGACAGGGCTGAAACAAATCCAGGCAGAAATCAGTTATTAGTGTCTCAAATCTTTGTCTTGTAGGCTTCAGTTTGGTTAAAACAACAGAAACAAAAAAAGCTGCACATGTTTCAGATGAAGGTCCCTAAGATATGTGGGATTTTAAATAAATTACTTGGGTTGGATCCAGCACTAATTATTTCCCTTTAAAACCTCAAATTTTTTTCCCACTGCTTACAGGGGATTGTTAGTTGTGAGTTTTTCCTCAGTTTTATCCATACCTTCCACCATGACAATACCTCTATAGATCCCGCAGCTAAATGAACCATGGAGACAGTAGGATTTCATTGAGGGATTGATGGAAAACTGGTGTGTGTCTAGCTCATCCTGCTTCATTTTTTACCTGGTGGGTTGGAAGAAGAGTCCTCATCTTCTAGGATCTCACATCTTGGCCAGATCGACTGTTGTGGAGCCAAGGCCAGAGGTGCCCCAGTTCTTAAGCTTCTCTTCTCCCCAAAAGTCCCTGCATTCCTTAGGTGTCTACATGTTGCCAGATTCTCTGAAGCTCATTTGCCAGGCTCCTTTTAGCCTTTCAAAGCAGGAGCTGGGGAGTCATGTAGCTCCAGAATTTCCCAGTCCTTTGGGGTTGCACGTTTCTGGGGCTCTGGAAAAGCTCCTTAATGGTGAAGGTGTTCCAGGGACTCTCCTGCACCGTTCCACATAAAAGTATGAAACCCAGCACATTTTGAAGCACTTATTGGAAGAGCAGATAGGCTTTGGGATTATATTTTTAACTTCATGAACAAGCATAAAAGGTAGATCTTGAAATGAAAGGTTAGTAGTGGATTACATTCCTGAATGTTTTTATGAGATGGTGGTACCCAATGTGATTCCTCCTGATTCTGAGCCACAGAGGCTCATCAGAAGAGGGCATCAGTGCAGAAATTTGCTAAGAGAAGGTCAGAAACTCATTGTAATATATTTATTTAAGTGGAAAACAAGAAAACATACAGGAATGGATCAAATTTTGCTTAAAGGCCCTGCACAATCTAAAGGACTACAAGGTTACTGAATGCAATTATCTTTGGGCAAGACTGAACATCTGACTTCAGGGACTACATGTTGATGTAAATGATACAGGTGCCACTGTGGGTGTCATATTTTTAATTTGGTGCTTTCAGCTCCCAACCTGAAGTTTGGTGGGCCTGACAAAAACAAGGGAGAAATTGGGATTTTGCAGTCCACTGACTGTATTTGCCTTTTCCATGGTAAAGGATGTCAATCTAAAGGCATCTGGAGGTTCCTGGGTATCTGAAGGGAGGCTCTGACAAAGATCTTCAATGGCTGAATCTCCTCTCTGCCAGTTTTCAAAGGCTGCATGTCTGGAGTCTGCTCCTCCTTCTCAATTGAAGAGACAACAGGTTGGGCCAGCTCATTTGGGGCAAGATGGGACCCATGTTCCCTGTCTGAAGAGCCGAGCATCACCAATTCCCAGTCTGAATGCATGCTGAAATTCAGGATCATGCCCAAACTTTCTTGAAAACATTTAATCTTGACTTTAAGAACAACTGTGGATGAGTCTCTGTTACTGGTTGCTCAATATATGTCTCATGAGTTGATATACCAGAAACATTTAACAACTATCTCATTAACTGTTAAACTCTCTATGGTTTTATCTCAAATCCTTTGTGAGATATCAAATCCACTGCTGCCAAGTTGGATGCCAGGTCTTAGGCAGGTAGGAGAAGCCATGGGCCTGTTGTGCTGCCCTTAAACTACATAACCCAGCAAAATTACCTCTCTCCAGGTAATTTCTGCTAGGTGTGTAGTCCCATGTCATGCTGACATAACAAAGATGAGTATAGAATCACAGAATGGTTTGGGTTAGAAGGGGCCCTTAAAGATCATCCACTTCCACCCCCTTGCAATGGGAAAGACACCTTCCACTAGACCAGGTTGCTCCAAGCCCCATCCTACCTACCCTGGGAACACTTCCAGGGATGAGGCAGCCACAGCTTCTCTGGGCAACCTGCGCCAGGGCCTCACCATCCTCACAGGGAAGAATTTCCTCCAATATCCAATCTAACCCTGCCCTCAGTTTGAAGTCATTCCTCCTTGTCCTGTGATTCTATGTTGTTTTCCCAAGTCCCTCTCCAGCTCTTTTGGAGCCTCTTTAGGCACTGGCAGGGGGTGTGAGGTCTTCCCTAGAGCCTTCTTTCCTTGAGGCTAAACACCCCCAAGTCTCCCAGCTTGTCTCCAGAGCAGAGGGACTCCAGTTCTTGAAGCATCTCCATGGCCTCCTCTGGACTCACTTCAGCAGCTCCATGTCCTTCTGATGCTGGGGGCCCCAGAACTGGAGGTAGCTCTGCAGGTGGGTTCTCATCAGAGCTGAATAGTTTGGGACAATCACCTACCTTGACCCAGTGATAACAAAGCTCTGAAGTGATTACACTGTGCTGCTGCAAATGCACAGATGAACTCTTTGCTACATGTTTTATGCTGCTCTTCTCTGTCATTAGAGACTTCACTGTCTCTTCAGTAACACCAAGCATGTGAAAACTTCACATAATGCATATACAACCAACCCAATGCACTTGCTAATCAAACCAGTCTCAACTGCTGGCAAAAGAATTGAATGCTCTCGCTGATTTGGCATGTGGGTCATGAATATTACTTTCCTGCTGCCAAGTTTGGGACAGGACTACAGCACCATTGAAACCAGGTAAGTATCTAAAATAAGGTTTCTCTTGGTGGGCAGTGTCCTGCAGAGCTTCTTGCTTCATGTTTTGTTTTTTTCACCAGTGAACCACTAAGACCCAAAAATGACTTTTCCACTTGAAAAAAAGGACTCAACAGTTGTGCAAGAAAGTTTCAACAGAGAAATTGGTGCTTCTCCTGCCCACTCAGTCAAGCTTATTGCAGAACAGAGCTTGTTGTGCTGTCACACAACAGTGGTGGAAAAGGGAGGGTTAATATCTGTAGGACTGCTGTGACCTCAGGGAATGGGTAGCTTTGTTTTGTTTTCACTGGAAAAAAAATGGAAATGGGGAGAGTTGATTTTGTCTTGGCACTCACCATGCTATGAAAGGGCTCAGAAATTTTCCAGCCAAACTTCACTGGAGACTACGGGGAAAAAAAAAGATTGGTCAACCAATGTGTGAGATTTGTAGCAGAGTGATGGAAGCCCGGAGGGAAGGTGTGCATGGTGAAGGCAATACAGCCAGGTCATGCTCTGAGACTGATTTTTATGGCTGTCAGCTAATCTGTCTGTGGGCAAATCTAACTCATGTTACCATCAGTAGGATGCAAGAATGGCCCATAATTGGAAGCAGACTATGGCCCATTGTTGGGGATTAGGATTTTCCCTTTTGTTTCTTTCCCTCATGGAATTTTGTCCCATATGCTGCTAGGAAACAACAACTCCCAATACCTAAGAAAACAAAGACGTAGCTGGGTGTCACAACATTCCATTGAAATGGCCCTGGTTTGGGGCAGGTTGCAACTGATAATGGGAGAGAAAAGGCTATTCCAGAGGTTTGAGGTTTAGGGCTGGGTTTTTGGTCAGTCCGGTCTCCAGGTTCAGAGGAGGAAGGAGCTGTTTGCTGTTTTCCCTGCCACCTGGCTGCTCTGAGCTCAGAACCACTACATGTGGCACTGAAACATTGGGATCGCCTCCTGCCAGACCCTCTGCCATGGTCACTCCTGTGTGAGTCAGGTCAGCTGCAGTTTTCCTGCACTGCAAGTCTGCTTAATTCTTTGTTTTTGTTCCCCAGCCAGGTGGGTGGGCAGGTCCAGAGCCAGTGTGTGGGGTGTCCCCGTATGGGCCACCTCTGCGCAGTAGCCCAGCAATTGCGACCAGCTACTGCCTGTGACTTCCAGTCTCAGCCAAGCCGCCATTAACCGTGTGGTCTCCAAGCTTGCACTGCAGTGCCCCCTGCAGCTGTGGTGGAATCATTGCACCTGCCCTTCCCACCAGGAGCCTGCCAGCGCCCCTGCCGGCTGTGACCATAACTACACCAAAGGGGAAATTGCTTAAAGAGCAGGGAAGAGACTGTTTATTGGGTTTTTTGTTTGTTGTTGCTGCCATTGTTGTTGTTTGTTTGCCTTGTTATACACATACATACTAGTAAAGAACTGTTATTCCTTTTCTCATATCTTTGCCTGAAAGCCCCTTAATTTCAAAGTTAGAATAATTCAGAGGAAAGGGGGGTCATATTTTCCATTTCAAGGGAGGTTCCTGCCTCCCTTGGCAGATACCTGTCATTCAAACTGAGACACCTATAAACTGGATCTCCTGACAGCTTGCTGGAATCAAACCCTTGCCCCTTGAAAGGAGGCACCTCAAGGGCAGCTCTTTCTTGAACCTAGTGACTTTGTTCCCTTTTTGGAAGAGGGAGGTGTTGGGACCTGCCCCATGTTTCCCCTCATAATGCCTTTGATCATAAAATTCTACTGTGCACAAAATCTTTCCTCAAACTCAACCTTTTTTTAATGAAAATATGACTCTTTTAGTGAACCTTCATGATTTCTCAACTCCACGGAAGACTATATTCCCCAAGCCAAAGATAAGACAAATATCAGTCCTAGAACAGATGATCACACAAAGCCCAGGAAGGGCAGGGAAGCAGATAATACTGCTTTACCAGCTTCTAAGTGGGCCTTTGTTGTCAGTTTCCTGCAGCGCAGGTGGTTGTCGTACCCAAAATCCAGGATAGCTGTCCTTGCTCCCTTTCTCATGGTGTTCCATAAAGTACAGGGAAATATTCACTGGAGCAGAATGAATGGAAAATTTGAACAATCATCAAACAAACTCTCCATGAAAAAAATTATCATAGGATATATTAACAAGGAGAGATTTAATGCAAAATTTCATTTTAGGTGGGAAGTGTCCCATTCTGCTATAAAAGGGGGAGTTGGGAAGGATGCTTTTCATAGATTTCTTGGATGAAAATAAAACACAAACGTGGCAATATTATATCTGAGAACCGTTTATTGACAAAAAAGGGTTAGTGTTCCTACTAAAGGGGGATAGGAAAAGGAGCAGAGAGAGGAAAAAGAGAAAGGTTTTTTTGTCAACATCAGCCTAGCAGGCGGAATGTGTGTGCTGTGAACCGCAGTGCATTTGCCTAGCTCCCGTGGTGGGCTGGGTGCAATTTCCAAACAGCAGCAGGCTGCGTGTTCCTTCTGTTGGTGGACAACAGGCTGCCGTAGCCCTGGGCGCAGTCCTGGAACAGCTGCAGGTTCTCAGGGTTGGGATGCCGCAGCTGCAGGCACGACTGAGTGCAGGTGGTGGTGGCAGGCTGGTCGCTACGGGCTACTGCTATGGCAAGTTGGTGCAGGCTGGCAGCACAGGAGACATAGCAGTGGCGGTGGTGGTTGCGGTTGGGTGCAAGTGGGCTTGTGCTGCAGGCTTGGCTGGGTGCAGGCTGGCAGCAGCTGTGCCCGGGAAGCATGACAGGGACAGCTGGCTGTGGCGGCACCTGCTCCATACTTGAGGCAGTGGAGCACGAGGTCGTCATGATGACAAGCTTGTTTGCAGGACCAATAAAGCAGGCAAGCAGGACCACATGTAGGAAAAGGCAACAGCGAAAGGGTGGCCGAGCGGACCCTACAGGCAAGCCCCCGCTCCCTCCAAGCAGCCCAAAGCAAAATGGCCCTCATTGTGTTGCAGTTAGCTGCTTTATGTGCTAAGGCTCCTCCTACAGTCCCACGTTGCAGGCATTTTTGGTGGGCATTCCTCACAGGCATCCTGGCATTTGCCCCACCTGCAAGTGGTGGGGGGAGGTCACTCACGGTCTGATCGTGGAGGCTTTCTCTGCCCTGACTGGCTGCTAAGAGAAGCTTTCTTGGGGACAGGGCTGCCAGCACAGGAATCTTTCACTTCATGTATAACATATGTTGAGGCACAAATAAAAATCAGATTGGTCCCTCTCAATAGATAGATACATTTAGTAAAAACCATTCCCTTCCCTGCCTCTTTTGCTGGTGCTCCTGCATAAGGCTTTCAGCATCCATTCATTCAAAATCCCTTCTTCTTCCCACCTCCTGCCATCTCAGGATTGGCAAGGATGGAAACCTTTGAAGTTTGTACCCCAAAGTCATGGCTGGTGGAAAGGTTGCTTCTGTCCTTCAGGAGGACCATCACACATAAGCGAGAGGAACCCAGAAATGGTTCCTTCTTGTGGGAATGCTAAACCATACAGGTCTGCCATGCTTCAGCATGAGGGAACGTATCAAGCATCACAGTATGGCTCAATAACACTCTGCCACGTTGAGAAGTTGAGATGTTGTGAGTGTCTGATCCCTAGAAGTATTTGAGGTCATTTTGGACAGGGCTTGGAGCAACCTGGTCTGGTGGAAGGTGTCCCTGTCCATGACAGGACACTGGTACTGGATGATTTTTAGGGTCTCTTTCAACCCAAACCATTTTGTGATTCTGTGATTTTGTGTGTGGAAAACAGACTGCTTTTAGGCAACCCATTGATCAGGCAGGGCTTTTGGCTGAGCTTTGAGGTGCACTAGGGGACAGGTTTGGAGCACACCATTCCTCTTATCAACCTCATTTGAGGTACAGGAGTGACTCACATTGTCCAGCCACCCTCATATACCCATAAGGGCCTTTGGGCATCATGTGGTTGATGCTGAGCAGTGAGTCGGCCAGAACGTCTTTGGAAGGTTCATGGTCCTAGGACTCTAGATATGGTGTAACACTACACATTTGGTAAAGCTGATGAATTAGGAAGAGTACTACAGTCTGGGTACACTGGTGTGGCCATGCCTCAAAGGTGCATAAACATGGTGGTAAAGGAGCACACTGTACAGGTCAGCCTGTGCTTCGCCATCAGGATCATAGGTCACAGCCACTGCTTCTGTCCCACCTCTGACATCACCTCTCTGTGTGACCCTGGACTACTCTGCTCAGCTTCTTTATCTGTCAGATTGGGACAATAATGACTGGCTACCTCATAAGTGAAGTTTACAAGTTCACCTCACAGCTATTGTCCCAGCATAGTGTTATGGGGTGGTTGGGTTCATTGAAGATCTGATGGAGTTTGTGTTTTCCCTTTGCAAGAGTAGATGGGGCATCACCCCAGGTGTTCCAGCTTGCTTTCTGCTGTTGTTTTCTGTGATGAAAGGGAGCATGTCAGCCCTAGAAAACGCATGCTAAGCAAGAAAGAGGAGAATGCTGAGAAAGGTCTTATTTTCTGCAAAATTAGCTTTGCTGAGTTTACAAGGTGCCGAAGGCTATTAATACTGCATGCTCTGGTACCATGAGATTGCGAACAAAGCTCCCATATGCCTTTCTACAGTGCCATATATTAGCCTCCATCTCTTTCCCTTCTAATTTTTTCCACCATTTATTCCCATTTTCCCCCCTTCTATCTCATTTCTTTGCTTTTTCTCCTGGATTTATTCCCATTCTCTAGATTGTCTTATTAATTTTACTCTCTTTTCAAAGGAAGAAAACCAGTCTTGTGGGCTAAAGACTTTACAACATTCTCTCATAGTCCTGGATTTAAAATGCCTCACTGGGGGTCTAAAATGTACTGACATGAAAAGACTAGACTTATTATTAAACTAATAATCTAGGCATTTTTATGGACTTCAGAGCTCTGAAATCTTTTCTAACCATATGGCATGGATTGAGGCATTAGCAGCCACCGGCAAAAAGCTACTGTGGCTGGACATGCCAGCTTTGTAAACACCTGAGAGCAGGGCTGCAAAGATGAATGCGCCAAGGAGCTGGGTGGAGAGAAATGGGATGCATGCAGCAGCAGTTGGTGAGATCTACCTGCTTCTTCCCAGGTTTGTACCTTTTGCATTGGCCAGGTTAGGGCTCCCAAAGTATAAATTGTGCTATTAGAAAATATCTTCAATGAAATAAGATTGCTAGGAGTTGGGATGCAACTGTATACTTGCCTTAGTCTCTGCTTTGACCACTGCTACATACCGAGTTAGAAGGAGATCAAAACCAACATGGCTATGCCATATTATTATGACAGATTGGTCTGGTTAAGATGAGATGCTGCTGCACCTCTCATTTTAACACCTTTTCTTATGTTGCTTACAAATATCTTTTGCCATGTAAAAGTGTATTCAGTGTATGGCATTAGGAAATCATTAGTAAATTAGGAAATAATGTGCGACAAATTTGGTGATCTTCTATGATGGGGCTTCAGAGTTTGTGGATAGGTGCAGAGTGACTGACATCATCTGCCTGGATTTTGCAAAACATTTTACACTGTCCAGCACAACAAATTGGAGAGATGGATTTGATGGATGGGCCATTCAGTGGACAAAGAACTGGCTGGATGGCTGCATGCAGAGTTGTGATGAACGGCTCATTGTCCACATGGAAAGCAGTGATGAGTGGGGTCCCTCGTCACTGGTGCTGGGGGTGATACTGTTCAACAGCTTTGCTGGCAACATGGACAGTGGGACCTAGGCACCCTCAGCATGTTCACTGCCTACACTAAGCTGTGTGCTGAAGCCACACACTGGAGGGAAGGGATGGCATCCAGAGTGACATAGACAGGCTGGAGAGGTGGGTGTGTGTGAACCTCATTAAGTTCAATAAAGCCAAGTGAAAGATTCTACACCTCTGTCACGTCAGTCTCAGGCACACCTATAGGTGGGACAGAGAAGTGATAGAGAACAGCTATGTGGCGAAGCACTTGTGGGTGATGGTTGATGAAAAATTCACCATGAGCTGGCAGTGAATGCTCCCAGCCCAGAAAGCCAACAAAATCCTGGGCTGCATCCAAAGAAGCACAGCCAGCAGGTCAAGGGAGGTGATTTTCCCCTCTACTCTGCTCCTGTGAGATCTTACCTAGAGTACTGCATCCAGTTCTGCTGCCCCTAACACAGAGAGGGACATGGAACTTCTGGAGCAAGTCCAGAGGTGTTGTAATAAGTCAGCCGTGACTCCATTTTCTTCATGCAGGAAAAGCCCATTCTGTATTCACACAAGTCATTTTTATACAGTTTATACAGACCACGTGTGCAACTTTAATTGGTTAATAGCTTTCTTGCCAATTACTCTATTGGTTAGTAAAAGGTATTTGACTTCTCCATCAAATCTCTCGATTCTTGAATTGTTTACATATTTTCTTCACTGATTCTCATGGGACAGATTTAATGTTTATGCAGGGTCCAGTTGTTTTTCTCCCCAAGAGTAGGTTGTTGTGTTAACGAACCTTTCATACCAAGATTGTTTTCGCATGGGAACTTGCAAAGTACTTAGCTGCACTTAGAAGAAGTGACAGGCCAGCTATTAATTTAGTGGAGCAGGCCTGATTTTATAATTTCTCTACTTGTCTGCGACACAGAGGAGGTCCTAAAGTTGATGAAGGGACTGGAGCACCTCCCCCATGGAGACGGGCTGAGAGAACTGGGGCTGTTCAGCCTGGAGAAGAGAAGGTTGTAGGGCAACCTCATAGCACCTTCCAGTATCTGAAGGAAGCCAGGAGGTTCATCATGAACTGTGGTGATAGGACAAGGGGATATGGGTTCAAACTCTAATAGGGGAAATTGAGATTAGATGTCAGGAAGAAATGATTTACTGTGGGGGTGGTGAGGCCCTGGCACAGGCTGCCCAGAGAAGCTGTGGCTGCCCCAACCCTGGAATTGTTCAAAGCCAGGTTGGACAAGGCCTTGAGTAACCAGGTCTAGTGGAAGGTGTCCCTGCCCATTGCAGGGGGGTTTGGGACTAGATGGTGTTTAAAGTCCATTCTAACCCCTTAACATTCTATGATTCTATCATTAGGAGATGAGGTTGGCATTCAGAAATTAGCATTCATTGCTCACGTTACTGCCCACTAAAATGGAATTCCCCAGCTTGATGCTGCTCATTACAATCTCAGAGCATAATTTCAAAGAGGCATGAGACACTTTTGCTCCCTGCTCCAGACACCTGGATAGCTGCACTCTTGGTGCTAGGCAGTGTCACGCTTCCTTTATTAGGTGGAAGCACCATCATTGTCATCTGTGCATGGTTTTGCAATGTTTTTTAATATCCTTCAGGGTGAAAGCATGGAGGCATCTGACAGTAGAAAGAAAGACACATAGGTATTTGAGCTGCATTTTAAAGCTGACCATCCATAATGTGATTTGTATCATTGTGGGATCTGCCATCATATTAGATACTTTTTTCCATTGCAAGGCATTTGGGAGACCTCCTCCCCTTTCATTTTTCACCTGCTTAGCACCTGTCAATCTTCTTATCCTTCCATTTTATTTAATTAGAAACACTGGGTTTGATGATATTTTTCCTCAGAGACTGAACACACCAGGACATTCTCCATGTAACTCAGGTGGTAGAAGTGATGCCTTTAGAGGCTACCTAGAACAGAGGCTAGACAGTGTTAAAGGAATAAAGTAGGTATTTATTAAAAGGCCTTCAAAGGATAACACACCTTGGTATGTACAAAAACCTGGCCATGGCTCCACCCAATATGGATGGCAGGTCACGAATTTTCACACTTCTATAAGTTTTGGTCCATTTGCATATTAGGGTTAATTGCCAATTACAGCTTCAGGTTATGAAGTCCCATCCTCCTTGTTTGCTCTCCTCAGTTTGCTGATGTTTATACTTTTTGGCCTGAAGCTGCAACAGTGTCCTTGGTTCTCAGGCTGGAAAAGGATTGTTTTGTCTAACTAAACTCTGAAGAGCACTTGCTAACACTTTATATGAAGTTCAGAGTTATATACTAATGCAGTACAGAATCTGGAAAATATGAAAGCTAAAACTTAAGGCATCAGAAGTACATTGGCTGCCCTGAAATCACCTGTGGAAAAACAAAGAGGAAGAAAAGTTCAATATCCCCCTGTGCTGGATTATGAACCCTGGGATGGTTCTTTAGAGAGAACAGACACACAACCCAAGCTGAGGATTAATTACTGGATCCCATTATAACAGGAGGCATGGAGGTATCAAAAAAATAAAAGAAAAACTTCTCCAGATAATCAACATCCGCTGCCATTTCCAGGATACCTCCTTCCTCCCAGCAAGCCACTGCTGTGATTCATGCCATGTCCCACACTGTTGCCTGCCCTTACCATCTGAACAGTGTACATGCATATTTCCTCCTTACGCGTGGGTTTCTGGCTGCTCAGCAAAGCAGGCGGATGGGGAAGATGTAACTCATCCGTGAGGAGGATGACAGACAAGGGTGTCGGGGGGAAAAGTATTTGGTGAGTCTCTGGATGGGAGACATGGATCTTCTTTTCTGTGTCAGCCATATATCAGGGTAATTGGAAACAACAAGGCAGTGCTGGAAAATGCTGTCACAGATCTTAAGCCTTTGTGGGAGTCACTCCTCACAATATATGAAGAGCTTACAAGAAGCCATGACAACTCCAGTGCATGGCTGACATGTTAAGCCTTTCACCTAAGCCAGTGAGGCAGGAAAAGAAGGTGAAAATTTTCATGCAGTCACAGGGAGAACAGAGCCAGGGTTGTTCTACAGGAGAAGAGGGCAGAGGGGGTAATAAAGTCAGTTTCTAGCTGGGAAGGCCAAAATTCTTTTGTGGAATATAACATGTGCTTGCTAAGGTAGCAGCAGATGGGGTTTAGGAGCTCTGTCCTAGCCCTGTGTGCCAAAGGCATTCCCTACAACTGGCACAAGGAAAGCAGGCACAGTCAACACCAACTGCAGGACAGTTCTGTCTCTGTGAGCTTCTCCTTGAGAAGCTCAGCATCCCCATGGCTCCTCACCAGAGCTGATGAGTGCTTGGGATGCCACTCCACATGTAACCTCACAGGCTGCCCCTCTTGGCCCTGAAACATGCCATGGACTGAAAGTAACTTCACCAGGCATTGGTGAAGTTCTTTTGGAGAGTTCCCTCTCTGGAAGGAAAGTCCCTTTTCCTTCTTGAAAGTTGTGTCTCAGCTAATGTGTGGCTTTTCTATGTTTCTGTCACTAACCATTAGTCCAGCCCCTACTGCAGCCTGCACCACACCAAGAAAACTTATTAAGCCCCAGACACATAGTCTTCACCTTTCAAGAGGAAAGGACCTATGCAAAGTGTTTTTTTTTCTTCCAAGGAAATCCCAACTGGAGACTGAGGAGCCCTAAACCCAGCCCAGGGAGTCATCCCTTTCCACCCAGTTACTCTCTAAGGGCAGCCACACAGGACCAGTGTCTGGCATGCTCTTACCTGGCACCCAGGACAACCCAACACAAACGAGATACCATGAGACAGAAGCAGTGTGTGCTTTTGTTCATCTGTCTTAGTAGAATTATTCTGCTGTAAATTTTTCTGAGTGCTTTTTGGTCTCACCTCACCTTAAAACCTTATTTAGAGTTTAGGATCTGAACATTTAATTTGATGTAAATTTGTTTCTGTGTAAGGACAGCTGCTGCAGAAGGTAAGTCCTACACACAGCAGTTTACGCCAGGCTTTTGGGCTGGAAGTGCACTGTGTACTCCTCCCAAATCATCCCTACTGTGCCTCTCATGAGCTTTGGATGCTGGGCACAGCAAGAGAGGAGTTAGAATGAATGCAGCCCAGAAGGGGATGAAAAGGAGGATTTCTCAGTGTCACATGTTCTGAGTGGGCTGTAATCCCATCCAGGAAAAGTTTACGCTGTTCCCAATTTCACTGTTTGATCACTTATAGAGAGACAGTGGATCTGAGACCTTCACTGGTGACTTGCCGCCAGGGCCCAGCAGGGTGAGTGGACAATGATGAATTGATCTAAGATGTCCTACTGCATAACATGTTACAAATCTCCCCTCACTCCTACTCCTTAAAAGCCACCGCAGGAACTAGCTTTCAACCCTTTTTGGCTTGGAACCAGTGAAAAAAACCCAACCCTCAAAACTTTAGGGGAGGGTGTGAGTGTGCCAGCATGCTGGGGGGATGCTCAGCAGGATTGGGCATGCAGCAGGTGACTTGTGCTCAGGAATTGCAGTTTCTCTCCTCCTGTCCAGGACTAACTCTTGGCCACTGAAAGAAAAGGAGATTTCTTCCTGACCGTGTTGAAGTGATTTATGATGACAGTCTATTCCATGTTCCTCTGCTTTGTGCTCAAAAATAGTTGCTGTATCTTTAAGGCCTGGAACTGGGTGTGTGTGGGGCTGGGGAGGGGGAGCTTTGGGCTCTTTAGCAGGGTTTTTCAAGGCCTCACTGCCCCGGTGTTGTGTGATGCTGTGCAGTTTGGTTTTGCTTAGCTAGCTTGGTTTTGTTGGCCCAGGCAAGAAGCTTTTCCCTTCCGTGGCCTTGGAGAGGCTGCAGCAGCAATCTTTCACCTGCCTCAAGGTGAACTGAATAGCTGCTGGTCCATGGCTGGAGGAGCGGGGCCGCCCCGTTCCAGCCCCAAACCTAAGGAAGCTGAGCCAGGGAGAGAAAGCATACGAAAAGGCTCCAGCCCAAGTGCTTTTCTGCTGTGGAGAGGAAGTCGATGCCAGAGAGCCACCAGGTTTTTTGCATCCTGCTGGAACTCTTGTGATAGCTCCACTTTCCTCGGCGGGAAAGCTGGTGCCATCTCACCATGTGTCAGGAAGGGGTATTTCTCCAACATTTGCCCCATTATCCAGACATTTTTGGGTCTTTGTTCCTCTGTGTGTGTGGGGCAGGGGGTGAGTTCTGTGAGCATTCTGTTATTAATAAACTGTTGGTTTTGGCTTTTTTTCATCTTCCTTTATTAGTATTCATCTTCTGTTGGTGGAGGGGAATTGTTGAAACCCTTTAGAGGAAACTACTCATTGCAAAGTGTCTCCTCCTAAATTTTTCTCAAAACAGACACACTGACTGCTGTTAAACACCTCCACTTTGCTAGAGGAAAAGGAGTATCTGCCGCTTTGCTCATTTGCCTTCATGTTATGGTATCCCAATACTCTGACTCAAAGGAGCTAATCTCATGGTACAGATGTAAGCAGAAGTCCGTACCAAGGGGATTTCTGTAAATGTGCTTCTGTCTGACTAGAGTGACATGATTTTTGCTGCAATGAAGCCTGCAAGGTCAGAATGTCATAGTGTTAAACACTAGGCATGTAGGCTGAGACCTACATGCTTGTTATCTTGACCAAGCTTGTTATCTTGACAGATAGCAAGAGTAGGGAAAGGAAATATAACAATGGGAAAATGAGGCTCACAGAAACTGGACTTCTTGAACAAAAGCTTTGATTTGACTTGATTTGATTAGATTTGAGCAGTCTAGGTCTTCAGTGCCATCATTCCAGTGCCTCCCTCTGGTACTCATTGTCCTGAAATTATTTCTTTGTAATTGTGGGTTTCCCTAATCCCTTGTGTTACTGCAGCTCAACATGCACTGCAGTGCTTGGAGACTTCTGTGGAGCCATGAAAATCTGCAAGGGAGAGGGACACAGATAGAGGAACTCAAGAAGTGCTCTTTATGGGGTGTGGAGAAGTGGGCTCTGTCTGAGGTTGAACAGGAGTCTGCAAGAGGTGAGAAAGTGCTATGGCCATGGAAGGCAGTGCAAAGCTTGGGTGGAGAGGAAGTAGTTAATAGTGGAAGGGCAGCAAGGAGCTGGGAACCCCTTCCAAGCTCTGAAGTATGCCAGCTTCCATGGAGAAGCTGCAGCAGCAGATTCTGTGCAAATGCCTTTCTGTCAGGCAGATATTTTTATCACATGCTCGGCAACCATCAAGTGCCCAGATTTTGGCAGGGAAGGTAAGTGGAGAGAAAGAGGCTGAGTGACAGCAGAAGCCTGGTGAGGCTCAAGTGTCCAGGTGAGCTTTGAAGACATGAATCTCACCTCCGAGCATATAAAACAGTTGGCATGCATGCTCACACAAAAACACATGCATCATCTCCCACGGCAGATGTCCTCAGAAGAGTTGCCTTGAACTGATAGGTAACACAAGTAATAAAGGTGTTATGCAGTTAGTCTCTTCCATGTATACTCCGTTAACTTCAATGCTGCTTTGTAAAACCTCTTAAGGATAAAGGCTATCACTTTATTATGTGCCTGTGCCTTGTCAAGTATCGTGTCAAGCATTCAGTCAAGTCTTGGACATTTATTTCATGGCTGCTGGGATTTGATCAATAGTCTTATGAAAAGGTAGGGATAAGCCAGAAAATCCCAGCCATTGATAGGGTTTGTACTCTTCAGGAGAGAAACCACCAACCAGAGCAAAATGGCAAGAAGGTCAGTGTCAGAAGAGCCATGTTTCAGGGGCTTGGGGATATTTTTAATCACCTACTCCCTGCTAGACAAATGCGTTAATAAAAATGAGAAGGAATACACCAGTTTTACGATAATGCACTCAAAGCAAAGATAAATAGCATAAACTTGTGTGTTGATACTAAGCTAAATAGAAGAGTCAAAAGTAAGAAGATCTGAATCTAAGGATTTTGTGGTATCTTCCTGCTATAACTCTTTCTTATGGTTTTGTTTCTTCACATAACTTACACTAATTTATTTCTAGCAAAAGACTCAAAGGTCTGCTGAGAAGCTTAAAGAGGTCCTTACCAGTTAACTACTCAATTCGTGGAAAACTTGGGCACTTGAGCTTCATGTATTTCTGAGAAATATTGTATGACATGGCACCTGAAACAGCAAGTGTTTAACTCAGTGTTTGTGTCAGTGGAAATAAATTCAATGTGCACAAGATTGTCCTGTGACTTAGGTCATCTGGCGTGGAAGAGCTTGCGTCCACACCTTTAAATCAGAGTAGGTAACTTTATGTGAACTGCTCATTATACATAGTTCTCGGCCTTTGTTAGATCTCAAACCACATGTGAACATGTCTCCATGGCCAAAAAAGTTCTCTAAAACTTTTCAGGAAGAGGTAGAAAATCAGTGCTGACTCCAGAAGCCCTTCATTGAATTATGTCTTCTTTCAGGACCAGAGTGACTAGTAGTTTCACCTCCATGCATTGAGTTGCATGAACTCAAACTGAACTTTACTGGGGGAGCCTCAGAAACTGTGGATTATCCGAGTGGTGTCTTTTTGTCCCAGGTTTAGATTTGGGTCTCATGACTTGTTTTCTCACACCAGGAACACGTTAATTTCCCATTCCCAGCACTTTATAGGAACACTGGCCTTTGTTCTCAGATTGCCCCATCATCCAGTGATGGGTTGCAGATGTAACCAAGGGCAGATGGGACAGACTTTTAAGTCCTGCTAAAGGGAGATGCAGGCTAAAACCTGCATCAGCCAGGAGATGATGGTGACTTTCCCAGAGTACAACATATTCTTGTTTTCTCTTCTGGAGCCATTTTATGTGCCCAGTTGTGAGATGAGGTCTTTGAGGGGGCTGCCAGTACCTCTGACAGGCAAAACTGAGTGCAGCAACCAGGCTGCAAGGCAAATTAATTACAGGAATGAGGTCTCTGTTGTGCATCCTACTCCCTGCTGGCCTTTGAAGTAAATAAGCAGTCTGGGAGCTGGAGGAAAGCCTCCTGCCCGGCAATGCAGGCTGACACCAGAAGACTACCAAACTCTTGATAGAGGAATGGCGGAGAAAAGGAATTACACTCTCTGTGAGACAATACACCGGAGTTGCTCTGAAAGATGACAGCTACAGCAAGTAATTTGTAAGTTGGAAATGTCTCCATCTGAGAACCCTTGCAAAAATGAGGAGCAGGGACAGCTGTTGGCCTCAACCCAGATCATATATTACTGTCTTTGGGACGTGCTAGCAAGGCTTGGCTGCTTTTTCCAGCATGAAATGTAATAAGATTCCTCAAGGTTTTGCTAACTTAGTCTTCCATTACAGAAGGAGATGTGGCTATGGACAAACAAGCTGGAATTTGTCTAAGGAATTCCAAAGTGCTCAGGGAGACAGGACAAGGGATGAAATGATAGCTACAACATGCTGACATGTGACAGTCCAATTATGGCCACTTTAGGCAGTCTTGAGGGTAGAAAGAGAAAGAGAATACACTGAGAGCATCTACACTTGCTTGATGTGCTCACCAGTCATTCAGCAAACCCTCAAGTCTTTGGACCACCTCAAATTTCCCAAATGGAGCAGACTTTGAGTAGGTTTGGTAACCTACCTGGAAGAGAACTCAGACTTTTGCAAGATGCAAGTATCTTACATGGATGAAGCTACAAAACTCATTGCGCCATTCAGGTCTTCAGTGGATGTTGCTAAAAAGCCAGAGCAACAGCATGAGTTCATGGGCAGAAGTGTTGGGCAGGAAGCACAAAGAAAATTATAAAGTTAGATCTTCTGTTCATGTGGTGGTTGCAGCTGCCAATGACAGTTTATACAGGGCATCAGTTCAGAAGTCAGAATAAATTTTCAAGGACCAGGAATCACAAAACCCACTGGGGCCACTGCAGGGATAGGTGTTATAGGCTGTTGTGGGCTGGCCAAGAGTAAGACACTGAAAGAACTGAGTTTAACCATTCTGTAAGTGAGCATAAGCCCCAGAAGAATGTATGGGAGCTCCTCACAATAGCTGAGGTGGATCAAAAGAGTGAACATCAAATATGGAGCAAGAGGGGATCACCCAGGGTTGCCCTCAGCAGTCTCACTGTATAAAATGGACCATAAATACAAAGGGAATAGGCTCTTCGCCATATCACCAGGCATGAAATCGTGGTCTTAAATGGAGCCCAGGAGACCTTTGTTAAGCTTGAGAGGCAATTTCTAACAGTAAATCCAGTTAAGCACTGGCATTGATTGCCTGTGAGGCTATAATTTTGAAGCCAATTGTAGTCTTTAAAAACAGATAAAACAAGCAACTGTCAGAAATGGCTTAGGAAAAACTGATCCTTCCTTGAGGCAAAACAAAGACCTTGATCACCTCTCCTCATCATTCTAGTCTTCTTTTTTATGACTCTGACTTGACTTTCCTTCTAAAGGGCACAATATTTCATGCTCCAGAAATGCATCACTCTCTCAGGACTGAAGAGATGTGTGTCTTACAGGTGGGAAGCAAAGGTATTCAGCAAAATCTTTCCGCAGAAGTTTCTTCCTCACTTACACATTCTTTGCAATATTCTTCAAAAGGAGAGTATTGATACTATGGCATTGCTCCTATGATGCTTAAATAAAACCAGTTGTGTAGTGGCATTGCTGCTATGATGTTTAAATAAAACCAGTTGTGTAGTGCTGTGCTATCAGCATCCCTTTATGATGACATGAATATGGCCCAAACTGTCCACTTCTTTCCAACTTTATGAGATTGTTACCAGATGATAAATGGCCTACACCTGGTGAGCTAACACAATGTTTGTTCTCCAAAACTTCTGGCTTGTGGAAACTACACAGTGCCCATTGTGTAAGGAGGAGAACCAGAAGTTCACCAGGCTCAGTGTCCTGCCAACTCAGCCAGGTCTGTGTTAGCCACTGTGGTGGCTAACAGCTGGCCTGAAGGCCTCACAGTTATAAATAATCCTAATTATAATTTTATAACTGAAACATAACTGATTACATAACTAATTATATAATTACCTTGATTATATATCTTGACCAGCCTGGGCCGTTGGGGAGCAGGCCTAGACCACTGGGGACACGGGCAGCTATTGGCTGGTTGGCCGGGTGGCAACTGGTTCAGCCAATCAGGATTAACCACGCAGATCTTCAATGCTATATAAGGAGAAAAGTACTCAATGAAAGTTGGCTGTTGTTGCATGAAACTCGGTATGTTGTCGCGTGCCTGTCTCCAACATCAGGAACAGAACACTGGGGCCCATGACCACCAGGGACCACCAGAGACCCCCGGGACAGAAGAACACGTGCATTAAGGGGAGAGAAAATATGGTAATGATTTTGGGGAAATGATTATCATATATATGTTTAGTTTAGGACAATCAGTGAATATGTATGAAAAATACACTATATAAACAGAAACTTTCCTGTGCTTAGCATACACAGCTTTTGGGAGGAGCTATCCTCTCATGCATCTGGTCGAATAAATAATGCCTCCTTCTTAATACTACATTGGTGTTAAGGAGTTTTTGGTAACACGATTGCATCCTCCTTAACAGGACCACTTAAGGATGTTCCTAAATGTTCCTCACTGAACATCTCGAGCTTAAAAGACACTACACTCACTTACCAGTCACTGTTAGCTAAAACCACCTTTGTGATTTGAACATGAACAAAGTCAGGCCAAGAGTCAACAGGAATTATAAGGTGTGTCTTCCACTATTCCTGTTTGTGCAAAGGAGTGGTCTTAGAAAAACTCCTGGTAATGAGGGTTGAGGCCATGGTGTGTACAGAACTACATCCTCAAAAAAAAAGAGAGAATCTCTAGCATGTCTAGATATGGGAGGCAGGGTGCCGCCACCGCTTTCCTGTGTCAGGTCCTGGCAGGGCCGGTCGGCGCGGCTTTTTTCCTGCGCGCGACTCCGGGGGGTGCCGGACGGCTGCGTGGTGTGCGGTACAAGCGACGAGAGCGGGAGAGAAGGAGGCACAGACTCTCTGTAACACAACGGAGTCCATTATCTCCGTGGGTCAGGGACCAGAAAAAGCAGATCTCAGCGTGTCCAAGGGTTTTAAGGTCGAGCGGTAGGCGGGGCTGAGGGTCAGGGGTCCAGTAGTTTCAGGGCAAGGAGGAGGATCGGGGGGGAGGGATTACAGGTGCTTACCCAACAGGAGTGAGGGGGTAAGAATACATTTGCTGGGAACCTATGGGGGTACAAACAAGAAAGAGCCTTCAAGAGCAAGGTAGGAAAGGCTAGTGAGCCACGGTACCCAGGGGACGGAGGAGGCTATGTGGTGGTCTCCTCCCACGGCACCCACTCCAGGTTGCCGTGGGATACAACAGCAGGGGAATGAAGAAAGCAAGCATTATCAGCCTTACTTTACAACGGGGGCACTTATGCACAATGTGTTTCCTTGTTACTTGACCTTCTTTTGGAATTGCAGTGCATCTCAGGAAGAGCTTGGGAAGGGACTGAAGGTATCAATAGTGACACTGAAGTTTCAGTGTGTAGAGGATAGTTTAGTCTGAAGTACTCACAGAAATCTCCCTTCATTGTTCATAGAGACAAAGAGGCAATTCTAGAGTGCAAGTCATCTGTCTGTTTATATACACTTCCATCAGCAAACTGAGAGTAGATTGTATTATTCCTCTACCTAAAAATGACACAGATAGTCTTGAAGTACTTATCTGTGATCATGGACCTCCACAGGTCAGCTACAAATGTAGAGAGAGTGTATATACGGTTAATGCATATATTATTTTCCCCTGGTTTCTATTTCCCCAAACTGAGGAATGTCTGAAACTGTTTATATTGCTTATATAGCTGTGCCTGGTGTCTAAAATCTGAGGGGAAAAGAGGAGTGAAGATGGAGTGTGGAAAAATTTGAACTGTCAGTCATTTTATAGGTGATATTTTCTACAAATGGGACATTTGAAGGTCATGCACACAAGCAAGTAGAGGTGGTTCCCAGCTATCCCAAGCCCACCAAGGAAGAAAGCCTCCCCTGTTCTTTCTTTTTTTATTCTTTCCTTTCCTGGTGAAACTTTCTGCACTAGGAGCTAGGAAAGCCTGAGTGTTTTCAGGAACAGGATCAGCACCAAAGGACACTTGAGCAGAAGAGAATTCCAGACCACCCCACACCAGAGCTGTGCTCCAGCAAATTTGTTGTTGTGTTTCTGTTTGAGATCAGTACCAGATGCCATGAAAATAGCTACAAGAAGCTCTACAGTAAGCAATGCTGAAAAAAAGAATACATCTGAAGATAATTACCAAACCACCCAGCTATGGTTTGTATTTAAAAAAAAAAAAAAAAAAAGGGAGATTGAAAGAAGGTGAAATGGAGCCAGTATTTGTAGGATCTCTGAGTCCTCACCCTGACATGTGGCAAAGAGGAGTTAATCACATGGAGTTTAAAACAACTTCAAGAAGCCTCAGAATGGTCACACAAAACTTTGAGGTACCCCAAATTGCTCTGCATTCTGACAAATAGTGGCCAGTACTTTTTAATCCCCAAGATAATTTTCTTTGTGCTTTCTCACACATAATTCAGCAAGCAGGAGAGAGCTAGGCAGGGCCATCAGAGCATCAGCAGATCTCTGGTGGGGAAAGAAAATTATTTTTAATTTTTTGTGCATTCTGTTTGTGTCTGCTAGGTGATTTTCCCCCTTTTCTCATTTTTTTCCCTTTTTTTCTTTTTAAAATTGAGTTGGGCCAATATGTAGGAAAACATTTAGCATGAAGTATGAACATTATCTCAGTGATTTTGAAATGGCAGCCCCCATTAGGAATTTCCCAACATTTTTCAATGTTTGCTGTTGCTTTTGATGCTACCTAATGAACGTAGATCCTCTAAAAGAGTCTCTTTATGGGCTTTGAATCTGTTAGTATATGCCCAAGAGGATGTACTGCATTGTGGCCTCTGTCTTTGCCCACTGTCTCAGTTTGGAGACAAATTTAGGAGAAAACGCTCTGAAATGAGTGTTTCCTCTAAAGAGAAGGGCTCCAGTGATCCCTTTTTGCCAATAAGAGAAATTAATACCAGTGGGTGAAAGTGAAAAATACCCTGTTTATTAAGAAAAAAAAACCGGTGCCTGCAAGGCACAGAAAAAAAAAAGAAAAAATGGAATAAATGCTAGATATTGAAATTGTGGAACGTTATTACCCTCCCGTACCCCCAAAGAAACCCAGTAACACCCTTCTCTTGGCTGCAAGCACTTTTGCCGGGCAGGGTGGGTGTGATGACTACCCCGTAGCTGCAGGGGGCGCTGTGGCGCGAGTGGACAATGGCGGACGCAGCCGGCAGAAAGGGATGGAGACGGAGTTTCCTTTACAAACCCCCCGGGACAGCCGATGCGGTGCCCCCTCGGATAGCGAAGAGCTGTAGCAGGGACCTGGGAAGCAGGAAGCTGGAACGGCAGGGCAGGTACACCTGGGGCAGCAAGCAAGAGGCAGCAGAAACTCCGCAGCTGCAGCTGGAACCTCCCAGCAGGCGGGGGGGTGAAAGGCTACAGTGTAGTAAAAAAGAAAAACCCGGAGCAGTGACAGAGGTACGGCGAGGGTTGGGCAGCAGCAGCCTGGCTCTCGAACACGGCAGGGAGATCCCCGGGATTTCTCACCAGCGCTGGCTGGTCCCTCGGTCTGGGCTGTGCGGGGTGGGGACAGCGTCCGGCAGGGAAAGAGGGTGCTGACTTGCACACACTAGCTCTGGGCTTCCCAACAGCAGAGCAGCAGAAAAAGCAAACCGGCAAGCCCAGTCACAGTGCCGAAGCAAAAAATAAATAGGTAAAACACACTGAAAGTATCAGTATTCCTACTCAGAGATACCAGCCGCGTAGTCAGTTGAATAATCCCCTCGGAAAAGGAAGAGGCTGCCCCCTCGCCCCGCCCCCAACTATCACCTTA
>VZSE01004854.1:58895-117974 GCA_013398275.1 Promerops cafer
GGGGGGGGGGGGCGGTGTGGGAAGAGGCCGCCCCGGAAACAAGACAAAACAAAACAGAACAACCCCCCCCCAAATTATATGGGATAATAAACCATCCCCACGACACCCACCCATGCTATGTATTAATGGTCTGATAAAATTTACTCTGTTGTGCTTTATTGCTATGATAGAATTTTTAAAAGGAGGAAAGCAATAGCAGTTTATTGTTCTAAGGGAAAGACCACTCGAGATGAGAAGACAAAACCAAATTATGAGAAATAAACTTCCCTCAGGTCACTCCCCTAAGACACAGAAAAAACACCAAGCCTGCCACTTTGGGGTGGCCACCATGAGCTGTCTGCAAGGCATCAGTATGGCTATCTCAGCTTGCACTTCAGGCTAAATGTATCCAGAAATCATTAGCATCAATGGTATGCTCGATGTCTCTTACTGTTTGGTCTTGTATCGTCTCTGAGTTCCACTTCCCTCTGACATGGACCATGGCAGGGAAGTATTTTCAAGGGCTTTGAATTGGCTGGTTTAGGACTAATCTGCTGCAAGATATTGAGAAGTCGAAGATTCTGCTGAGGCAAGGGCACAGGCAACACACAGACCTGATCTGGTTGAAGATATCCCCACTCACTGGAGGGGACTTGGCACTACACGATCTTTAAAAGTCCCTTCCAACCCAAACCACTCTATGAATTTATGATTCTTTGTTAAGCTGCTTTCTGCCACAGACCAAAGGCCAAACCCCAGTTGGAGGTCATGTCTGCTGGCAGGAGCCTGTGTGGGAAGCCTTTGNTAAATAGGTAAAACCCACTGAAAGTATCAGTATTCCTACTCAGAGATACCAGCCGCGTAGTCAGTTGAATAATCCCCTCGGAAAAGGAAGAGGCTGCCCCCTCGCCCCGCCCCCAACTATCACCTTAACCCTCAGCCTGGCTCCCACTCATCACGATACTCCTGGAGCCATGGAAAATGGGGNAGACACAGAAAAAACACCAAGCCTGCCACTTTGGGGTGGCCACCATGAGCTGTCTGCAAGGCATCAGTATGGCTATCTCAGCTTGCACTTCAGGCTAAATGTATCCAGAAATCATTAGCATCAATGGTATGCTCGATGTCTCTTACTGTTTGGTCTTGTATCGTCTCTGAGTTCCACTTCCCTCTGACATGGACCATGGCAGGGAAGTATTTTCAAGGGCTTTGAATTGGCTGGTTTAGGACTAATCTGCTGCAAGATATTGAGAAGTCGAAGATTCTGCTGAGGCAAGGGCACAGGCAACACACAGACCTGATCTGGTTGAAGATATCCCCACTCACTGGAGGGGACTTGGCACTACACGATCTTTAAAAGTCCCTTCCAACCCAAACCACTCTATGAATTTATGATTCTTTGTTAAGCTGCTTTCTGCCACAGACCAAAGGCCAAACCCCAGTTGGAGGTCATGTCTGCTGGCAGGAGCCTGTGTGGGAAGCCTTTGAAGGTCATGCAATGTGTCTGAAAGCTGTCCTACCAGCAAGGACATAATGGGTGAGGTGAGGAGTTCTACCACGTGTTAAGCTACTATACTACCCTCTCTTTGAGAAAGCCCAGCTCTGCTGGTGAAATCCATGTAGTAGTCCTGAATACAACACTGGATTTAGTTTGTGATACGGGAAGTGAAGTGGTAGCAGAAATAACAAATCAGGCTGAGGCTTGCTAAATTCAGGCTCTCCAGGGGCCTTCTGGCATTGCTTTCAAACCCCTTGTTTCTCCAGACTATTATTTCCATACAAATATGGGAAGGGACACAGGAGGTCTTCCAATCCAGTTTACTCTGCTTTATGGCTCCTAAGGTACATAGCTGCAAACTGTTACTCATCTCAGAGTTGAGGACATGAATGAGCTTTCTGTTTGGGAAAGCTTTCAAAGACGTGCTGAAGCTGTTCTAATACAGCCAGCAAAGGGAACCATCAGCAAAAAACATGCCTGAAAACAGAAATTGAAAACAGCCTTGGAACAGAATGTGTATACATGTGGCATGACATTTATTTATTATCCTTGTGCTATAGAGCCCTTGCCCAAGCTGAGTTGAAAGCTTAGTGAAAACAGTGGATTTTTCTAAGCTCTACCCAGATTTAGACTCTCCAACAAATGTATAAACATGGAACATTTTCAAAGTCTCCTCCTACTAATGGTTATTCATAACTATTTTAGGGATCTCTTGTTTCATTTGACTGGCAGCACTGGAAAGAAAAAAAGATCCCAAATGTGGTCTTTCTGTGCCATGATTTGCCTAACAGATGGACATAATGCAAAGCCCATTTTCTGCTCCTGTCACAGCTGGTTTGACATCTGTGTAATGGAGCAGAAGCAATGGGGATTGATTGGGCTTGTGAGATTAAAGGTACTTGCTTTTGCTTCCCATGTCTCTGAGAAAGAAGGTGATGGACCAGGTCTTGCTATACGAGAGAAACTGATTTCACAGTTTCTGTTGGCACAAATTAGGAAAATTAGGAAGAACACTCTGAAGCCTGACTTGAGAGAGGAACAGAAGTAAGGAGACACTGAATGCTGGGACCTGGAACCCCCATCATTGTCTAGGTGAACATCTGTGAGAAAGATCTCTTAATTTCCCTATACCTCCATCTCCTCCAATGACCCATGGAAAATCACTCCTCATCACCCCCAGAGAAAGGTTACAATTCCCAGGTCATTGATATTAACTAATCAGTAGCCGGGCATGAGAAAGACTTGATCCTGTCTCAGTAAAGTAGGATGAATTGGGCAAAAGCTGATGTTTTCCCATTCCCATCTTTTGTGTTAGTGCGAAAATATCTGAAGACAGAAAATTTTCAAGATTAGGCCTTTCAGAGCAACTCTAAGACACCTTGAAAGATTGCCAAGGGTTTTCTTTTCACACTCTGTAGGCATTTCAGCTTCTGAGGCTGGAAGTCCAGCATGTTTTGAGTTGTCCAGGTGTGGGCACTAGTAGGTCCCCCATTATCCCGCGGCCATGGACCCAGTCTAAATTACATAGTTTATGAATATGTTAATTCCTGTACTTTGGTTGGCCCTGTTGGCCTGTCTGTTATGGTTAATTGTAATGTTGCTAGAAAATTCCCCCTGTTCTGTACCCCAATTGGCCCAGTTTTGCCACACTGTCCACCCCCTTTTTCCTGACTGGCCCTTGGTTATGTCACCCTCAACCCTATTGGACCCTAACCATCAGATCCGCCCCTGGACCCTCCATATAAAACCCTGTGTACCCTCAGACTTCCCGCCTTTGCTGCAGCACTCTTTGGCTCCCTCGCACCTCCCTACACCCTCTCCTTCAATAAACCCTGTTCGCCAGAGAGCTGCACTGAGGTCCATTTCTCTACCAACCCCGTCGTTGATTCTGTTTGGCAACTGCAACCTGTTCGCTTGTTGGTGCTGCGTTCCTGCCCATCCGGGCAGTTGAGGCAGGGCGATGCGACATTTGGCGCCCGAACAGGGATGTCTCCTCATTGTGAGGGACGTCCACTGTGAGCGGAGCAGGCACTGCCCTGGACTCTCTTGCCTTTGGGTAAGCCAAGACTTCGCGGAGACTCCTAAGTTTTATTAGGAGTTGAAGAGAAGAGGACGGACAGCCACCATTTGTGGTCGGTACCTGCGGGTGGACAGCCTTGCCAGTGCTATTTCGTTGAGATCCCTGCAGCCTGTGTGGCACATTAAGCGTCTGTGTGACGATTTGTTTGGCCGGCAGTGAGTAAGTAAGCCCATGTGGCTTTTCCCTTTTTATAATCCCCTCTTTTGTTAGTTTGGTGAGGCAAATCCTCTATTTCATCGAGGCAACATGGGGCAGAAAATGTCTCATGTTGAGAGGAATGGTTATTTAAAAGTTAAAAACATTTTTGAAGTTGAGGTTGTTTCTTTTGATGGGGGGGTGTTGAAAAAGTTTGTTAAGTGGCTGTGTACTGAGTTCCCAGAGATTTCTGAGAACTCAGTACACAAGAAAGAATTTTGGCATTCTGTTGGGGAGAGGTTCTATTGGGCCCAAGTTAGGGGCCAGTTTAAAATTACAAAATTTTACGCCTTATTCCACACCATAAATTCGATGACGAGCAGAGTTTATGGTGTGGAACCGAGTACCCAGTTAACTTTATCTTATCCCTCTGGCCTCGACCTTGATCCTTCCCCCAATTCCTGAGAAGGTGGTGGCCACACCACCTTGGGTTCTTCCCCTCGACGTTTTCCATCCTCCCCTGCTCCTAACCCCATCCCTGTTAAGGTTAGTAAAAATAAAAGTGAGCCCCAAAATGGCCAACCCTCTGTGAGGGAAACCGCCATTTTGGGTGACTCTCCTCCTTCTCCTTCTCCTGTTTTTCCTGCCTCTTCTGCGGCCACTCCCCCGGCGTCGGGTTCCACCCCCTTATATCCATGCATTGCATTGATGGCCCCGGCGTCAGGTCCCTCCCACCATTACGGCTCCTCCTGTCGATCCACCCCTGACTCCTTCCACTTACATAATTCCCCCAACTCCACCTACCAAGATAGCCCCTCCCCTTCTAGGCTGGTCACTTCCGGCCCTGGGAGGACCAGAACCGGAAGTGACCCCAGCTGGAAGGATGCCATTTTGGCCCAGTTGACCCCTTGCTGTGGGTCTCAAGTGGTCCGGCACAGCACTAGCCGGAAGGCTAAGTGGTCCCATCCCCCATCTGATGATGACAGCTCATCCTTAAGTGATGAAGAAAGCCATGATCAGTGGCAGAAAATGAAAAGAAAGGCACAGAAAGATGGGGATTGGGAATTAATACAAGCCATTCAGGTGGCAAAATCTACAAAAGGGGGGTTACCCCTACGTGGGAATCAATATCCCAAAGTGCCATGAAAGACCTACTAAAAGCAAGAAAGGAGTATGGGCAGAGTTCCCCTTATTTTGTTGATTTGTTGGAAACCTTTTTTACTTCTCACATCCTAACACCCTATGATTTAAAGCATTTTTTCAGAATTATTTTGTCCCCAGTTGAATTTATGTTATGGAAGAACCTGTGTGTGGGACTGATCGAAGAGTTGGTAACCAAGTATAGACAGGAGGAAGGAAGGAGACATTTCACTAAAGAGCATTTAATCGGAGAAGGACCTTACACATCACAACAAGAACAGGCTGAGGTTTTGCCTCGACCTGTTCTTGAAGATATAATGAGAACAGCGAAAGCTGCTCTTTCTCAAACCCCGGATTCGACCACTCCGCATTTGGAGTTTACCAATGTTCAACAAGCAATTGATGAACCATATGTTCAATTTATTGACCGTTTAGTGAAAACTTTGGAAAAACAAGCGTCAGACTCTAAAGTGAGAGATGTTTTATTGAAAAAATTAGCTGTGTCCAATGCCAGTGCAGATTGCAAAAAGATTTTAGGGTCTCTGCCAGCAGACCCTGAACCATCCACCATGCAGATGGTAAAAGCCAGCATTAGGCAATCAGCTACAGATAAAGATCACCAGTTGGTGAAAGCCGCAGGTGAAGGCACTGTTCAGGCCCTGATTGCTGCCAATGTAATAAGATCTAGTGGTGACAACAATACGCAGCCTTCTAACGCACAGCAGTCCAAAGGAGTGGTGAAATGCTACAATTGTGGCAAAGTGGGACATTATGCATCCAGGTGCCCAGAACAAAAGAATAACCATGTATCTCGCTTTCACAGAAATAGCTCTTGTCAAGCATGCTCCCACTGCAAGCACCAGCAGCAGCAGGGAAACTCCCCAGCGAGCACAGTACGACCCCGCGCAACGGCAGCAAATGGGAGGTCATTTCGCCCCACAGTGAATGCAGTAGTGGAGGAGGAGAACGATACCCTGTCCAAAACCTCGACTGGGCGCAGAGAGTCTGCAAAAGAGCCGGGAGCCACCATCACCTCTGAGGAGCTGTCTTATCAACACCTCATCCCAGGCTCGAGGCGGCAACTGGTGAGTTCACTCTCTGTCCAGCTGGACGATCATTTTGTACACACTATACCAACATCAAAGTGTGGACCAGAGAGAGAACCACGAAACATTTTACTAGTAGTTGACACTAAAGATGGGCTGGAAGGACTCACCGTCCTCCCAGAGTGATTAAAGTGACTGATCTTCAAGAAATCTCTGAGCAAGTTATGTGCATATCACCCCCTATTTTCATCCCTAAGGGGCAAGTGATTGCACAAGCATACATCCTTGAACATTTGGACACCAGCACTAATTCCTCTGACCCATTGGTTATGTGGTCAAGGGTCTTAGGCCAGGACCAACCAATTATAGAATTGGACCAACCAATTATATAGAATGCACGCTAACATGGAGAAAGAACTCAATTAAATTACACTGATTTTTTGACACAGGGGCAGATTGTACTGTGATCTCACTACTTGATTGGCCCCATGACTGGCCGCTAGTTCCAGCGAGTGGCATTATTTCAGGAATTGGAGGGACAACAACTAGCTTCAAAAGTCGGGACATGATTGCTATTGAAGGCCCGAAACATCATGTGGCCACCATTCGCCCTTTTGTGGTTAATGCTCCCATCACCCTTTGGGGCAGGGATCTTTTGGGGCAGTGGGGCACGCGGCTGCAAATTACATCTACTTCTCAAAATTTTTAACTGGGGCCACTGAGCAGCGCTCCACCCTACAGTTAACTTGGAAAAGCAATGAACCTGTGTGGGTGGACCAGTGGCCCCTTTCCAAACAAAAATTAAAGGCGCTGCAATTTTTGGTAAAAGAACAGCTTGACAAAGGACACATTGTGCCATCCAACAGCCCCTGGAACACACCTGTGTTTGTAATAAAAAAGGCAGATGGGCAGAGATGGCGATTGCTACAGGACTTAAGAGAAATCAACAACATTATTGAGGATATGGGGCCTTTACAACCTGGATTACCATCACCAGCAATGCTCCCTCGAGACTGGCCAATGGTGATTTTAGATCTGAAAGACTGTTATTTTCATATTCCCCTTCATCCCGAGGATGGTCCATGCTTCTCCTTTTCTGTGCCATCTCTCAATGCGCATGAGCCGTGGCAGAGATTTTATTGGAAAGTATTGCCGCAAGGGATGAAAAACAGTCCCACCATTTGTCAGTGGGTAGTGGCAAAAATGTTGGCTCCAGTCCGGAAACGATTTGAAAACACCATCATCCTACATTACATTGATGATATCCTTATTTGTTCAAAAGACCAAGACACTGTCAAGAAAGTCCTGAGGGAGGTGTTGCAGATTGTGCAGAAGGAATGATTCTAAATCGCAGAAAACAAAATTCAGTACACCACACCATGGAAGTTTCTGGGGACAGAAATAACACATAGAACCATTAAGCCACAACTCTTAGATATCAAAGATGACCCAAAAACTTTACGAGAATTGCACCAGTTATGTGGGTCCATCAGTTGGGTCAGGCCTCTTTTGGGGATTTCAATGGACGATATGTCACCTCTGTGCGAGTTACTAAAAGGAGGAGGGAATTTAGATGCACCTAAGGAGTTAACAGCAGAAGCGAAAGAAGCAATTCAAAGAATAGCTGATGCCTTAAAGAGGCGTCAAGCAAATAGATATTCTCCAGAACTCTCATTTCATTTAGCAATCCTCTGTCCTTCCCCAAAGTATTATGCCCTAATTTTCCAGTGGGACAATAAACTCCCAGACCCACTTGTCATCATTGAATGGGTTTTTAGACCACACCAATTTACTCAAACACTGACTACTGGACAAGACATTGTATCACATTTGATAAGAAAGGCTAGAGCGCAGTTGCTCTCTCTATCAGGGTGTGACTTTGCTAATATTTTTGTCCCTTTCAAAATTGAAGATATTGACTGGTTACTTCAGCATTCTGAGATTTTTCAAATTGCTTTAGAAGGCTGCTCCACTCAGATCTCTCAACACTATCCCAAGCATAAATTATTTAAGACTCAATTTAAGTTATATCCAAGACGCATCACCAGTCACCAACCACTCCAAGCAATAACAATTTTCACAGATGGTTCTGGCTGCTCACATAGATCAGTTTTAACATGGAAGGAGCTGAGAACACAACAGTGGAAAGAGGATATTCAGATTGTGCAAGGGTCACCAGAGATTGCAGAGTTGGCTGCTGTTGTGAGAGCTTTTAAGACCTTTAGTGAACCAATTAATATTGTGACTGATTCTGATTATGTGCATGGAGTAGTCTCACGGGCAGAGGATTCCATTTTGAAAGAAGTATCCAATCCTCATTTGTTTGAATATTTATCTCAGTTAGTTTATTTAATTTCTATTTGAGAAAACCCCTTCTTTATTATGCACACCCGATCCCACACACCATTACCTGGTTTCATAGCAGAAGGCAACAAGCGCGCAGACCTGCTTGCAATGTTAGTCCAAGACCATCTACCAAATATTTATGAGCAAGCAAGGTTGAGCCATCAATTCTTTCATCAGAATGCCTCTGCTCTAATTACAATGTTCAAACTTTTCATTGTTGTGACATGCCCAAGTTGTCAGGCACATGCCCTGCCCTCCACTGAGCAAGGTGTAAACCCACGAGGACTAGGGAGCCTGCAATTCTGGCAAACAGACATTGCACATTACGCATCTTTTGGAAAACTTAAGTACATTCATGTTTCCATAGATACTTTTTCAGGGGCACTCTTTGCTTTTGTGCATGGTGGTGAAAAGGCAAGGGATGTAATAAAACATTTCACTTTAGCATTTTCAACTTTGGGGATTCCCAAAGAAGTGAAAACAGACAACGGACCGGCATATCAATCCCAGCAGGTACGAGACTTCCTTCAACAGTGGAGAGTTAAGCACCCCACTGGCATTCCTCATTCCCCTACAGGGCAAGCGATTGTAGAAAGATCTCACCAATGCTTAGGAGGATCCTTGATCAACAGAGAGGGGGAGTCCACATTATGTCTCCCACTGAGAGACTGGCCAAGGCTATTTATGTGTTCAACTTTTTGAACAGCTCAATTGTTGAGCCTAATCCCCCGATCGTCCGGCATTTCTCAAATTCGGCCACTTTTAAGTTAAAGGAGAAGCCGCTGGTGTTGATCAAAGACCCGGAAACGAAAGAGATCAGAGGCCCCTTTCAACTTATAACATGGGGGAGAGGATTTGCATGTGTCTCCACTGCTGCCAGTCCCCGCTGGATACCAGCAAAAAATGTAAAACCGTACCTTGAGCCTATCCAAACACCAGAGGGAACATCTCTTGAAGGTACCACTGAGGCATGGAAACTGAGGGAAAAAAAAAGAAAATGCCACCGCCCCTGAGCAAGTTGTCCACACTACAGCGACAGAAGAGCCAGATGCAGGAGAAGACTTTCTTGCCATCTTTCTAACCGAAATGGAAAGACTTATTAATTTAGACTGAATGGTGAACTATGATACCATTGGTACAAAAGACTGTGTTTTGAGTTAATTATAGCAGCATACCATTGTTGGTAGACTGCATGTCTTTTTTCATTTTACAGGTAATCCCAGCCCTGAAGATGGCACCCATCCTTCAGACAATTTTGTGTTTACTAACCTTAATCCCGTGGGTCTCCTCCTGGATTGTTCCTAACCCCAACATAACGTATGGATAACTCTAGCACAGACCCTAGGCCAACAAGATATGTGTATGGCCACGGGTGGGGTGGACAACCCATTTGCAATGTGCCTGGTGGGAGTTCCATTAACATCGGAACAATACCCCTTTGCAGGTAAGAAACCCAACCCAGTGGACATCTGGGACAGGTGGATGCAGGCTTTACAGCATGCACCAGAGGAACCTCAAGAATTGGATTTACTGGGGTCCTCCAAAGCCCGATTCTGTATTAAATTTAAATATTGGCCTAAAGAAAGAGTTCCACCTAGTTCTATTCAAAGATTTGATGTAACACCTGTTAAGCAAATTTATACTAAACACTGGTGCAATTGCACCGCTGTTACACAGTCTTCATCTACTGATAGTCCCAGACAGTTACCGCGGGGGCTGTTTCTTATCTGTGGCGACCAGGCATGGTCCGGCATTCCATCTCGCCTAAAGGGGGGGTCCATGTACCCTTGGAATGCTAAGTACACTAACCCCCAACATGTCTCTCATAAAAGAGTGGAAATCAGACACTCAATTGTCACGCCAAAAGAGATCCTATACTCAATTTGATTCAAATTGTAATCACAAAATTAATAACTGGAGTAAGGAGACAAGGGCTGCAGTTTCGATCTTTTTGCCCTGGGTGGCTGCTGCAAAAGCCCTAGGGGAACTATCCCATTGGCCAATATCCCATTTGGGATGTTGGCTTGCTAAGCAGGCCAATGTGACATCGACTGCGCTCAGCGATCTGTTATCAGACATGATGTTGAGAACTACTGCCAGTTTTGTCAACAATGACTTGCAGTTATGACTTAATTTTTTTCCTTCTTTTAAGTTTTAGGCACCAAATCTGGGTTTCTGAAATAGTATGAGGACTAAAGTCATTGCAGTTCTGGAAAAGCCTTTTAGTGGCATTAAAGGTGTGAATGGGAACATATGGCAGAGTACCTGTAACAGCAACATTTTGATCAGATGTCTCAAGAGGTCTCTCATAGGCTTCTTTCATGCACTGAATTATAGCATAATGATTTTCCTTTCCTCCTGTCTCCTCCATTAGCAATTCCATATGGACTCTATAAGATACAATACTGGGACTTTGATTCTTTTCCTGTGCTGGAATCTGTATTTGTAGACCCTTAGCACTTCCTCAGCATTGGAAGGCAGAAAAAGGTGTGGCCACACAGTGCAACTACTGGAGCACTGAAATCTTAGGCACTGTGGCCCTTAAGCCCATCATTGAGGCCTCTGGACATGAAGGATCAGACTGTGGTGGCCTTCATTCTATAGATGGGCTCTGCCTCTTGTCCTCCACAGGTGACACAGATAGTGTTGTTGATAAACTCAGCAGCCTCTGATGGATTTTTTCCTGGAATTGCTTGCCTTTATTCCTGAGTTGACACTGCGCAGTCAATTTTGAAAGCACATTTGCACAGTGGTCATTCCAGAGGTCCTGTGATTTTAAGTCATGCCAATAATGGCTTGGTAAAGAAAGAGACACCCCATCTTTCCTAGTTGGAGGTATTTCTTAATGTTGAGTATCACCCAGCATGGGATTAAGTAAATTTTAATATTGTTTTTAAAATGTCACAGTATATCTGTTCTCAAATTTATCATTTGAATGTGTCAAAAAACCAACATGGGCAGGAAAATGGGGTTGCTTTGCAGTGGGTCTTGTGCAGAATTTATGGCCCATCTTCTTCATGAATGAGAGGGAGACTGAGTGGCTTATCTGGGGTTCCCTCCTGATGTGCTAGGACTTTTTTGGTTCACTTACTGTTGAGGAAGAGGGCTTAGAAAAAAAAGCCATGCCTCACCTACAGAGAGGGATCAGCATTCAACAGCAGCTTCTGGCCAGACTGTGCTCTGCAGTAATTGTCAGAGTCTAGGAAAATGAGAACAGGGAAGATGAAAACACTGGCTCTCAGCCCCTGGCCACAGTGGACATGGCACAAAAGCTAGAATGTGATGGGGCTTTGAACACAGTTCTTGAGTCAAACTCCAGCTTCTTCTCTCTCCAACATACTCTGAATTCCTTCCTGATCCCCTGTAGGAAGCAGGGTCCTTTTTGCAGTCCCTTCCTTCCTGCCCCTTCTTGCTCCACTTGCTTGTCAGGGTGCCTTTCCTTGCTCTGACAACAGGGACGAGTGTGTCCTTAATCAAGCCCAAACCTGCCTGCTTGCATGAAAGCAGAGCATGATGAGCATGGTAAATCCTTTTTCTCAGATAATGCAAACCTGTACTTCTCCTGATTTCTCAGAAGGTGCCCAGAGAGGCTATGTGTGAAAGATAAGCAAAAAGTCGACATTGGAAGCTTGCAGAAGAATTTTTCAAGCAGAGTGCAAACAATCTGGTTCACATCAGTCCCCTAGCTTATTCATTCCCCTAGCTACAACCAGATGTTCAATGCACAGTGCAAATGCTGGTGAGTGACTCCATCTTCCTGGCTTACAGGAGCTGCTGTCTGCCCTGTGGCGGGAAGTGCTATAGGTCGATGGGGAGGCAACCAGAGTAATGGTGTTTTCAGGGATCTTTTGCAAAAGCTATCTTGCCCAGTATCTCATGTGCTGTAATCTACTGTGAATCCCTGAAGAGTTCAGCTGCATTCCAGAAGGGCCATGTTCTTGAGGGAGAAAACATTCTGAGCTCTGTGGCAATCTAACTAATTATCAGGTTTGCAAAGAGATTGAAGAAGGCCTGACCATGACTGTCAAGCCAGTAAGTTTCAGGCTCAGAATAGACTGGCCCAGCAAGTTGGGACACAGCTCCAAGCTACCTGAGATAGAAGGTAAGAAAGTTCAGTGTCATGGTTTAGGACTGGCCCAATGCCAGTGCCCCCATGAAAATGTATTTTCTTTAACTAACTGCTGTGAGATGTGACCAGGAACAGAGCAGAGCAGGCTTAAACTTGGAAAAAGAGAGAAAAACAAAAACTTTATTAAACTACAAACTAAAATCAAAAACACACAGGAAAACAGAATGAAAACCTTTTAAACCATTCCTCCTCCTCCCACCCAATTTCACCAAAGCACAGTGAGACAAAAAAAATCTTGGAGTCCTGATCAAGTTACCCTCACTCAAGTAATCAATTCTCAGTCCATCAGGGGAGAGAGGAGTCTCTCTTGTACCACAGTCCTCCCCACGAAACAGGGTTGAAACTCCCCATGTTTCCTTGTCACACATAGCACTGCCCAGAGAAAATCTGCCATGGTGACATCCTCCTTCCATGTACAGTGCTCTCACCACCGTTCATGGACCGAAACTGCTCACAGGGTTCTTCAAGGATGCTTTGCCAAGTGCCAAAAAAACAACCGTGTCTCATTTTTGGGACAACAGTCCCCCCCATTTTCTCATCCCCTGGGGCCGAGGGTTTTCTCAAGAACAGAGCTCTTCTCCCTGAAGATGGAAGGCACCACCACGCCCTCTTCATCTTCCTCTGTTCACTCCTTTATATAATATCATTACAGCAGGTCAGTCTCTTGGCTCAGGCTATCGCATCCACCCAAATGCAGTCTCATGTATTACAGGTAACTTGGTTCAGTCTATGGCTATACAAGAAAAGTCCAGCTAAAAAAGCCACTCCATCATCTCCTCCCACTTCAGCTTTTCCACATCTTCTTAACATCTCAGGTCCCAGACTGTCTCTCTTCTCTCTCCAACCACCAGCCAGGAGGACTAATGTTTCACAAAGTTTCCTTCACCCAGGAAAGGGTTAAAAGTCCGAGCTCCGCTGCCCTCAGGGCACTGAGATCTCACGGTGGCACTCCCACATGCTGGGCATCACCCCCCCTGCCGCCTCCTCTGCCGGCACAGGCTCGCTCGCTCTCTCTTCTGGGGTTGGGGGGGGAACAAAAGATACCTCGGTGTTTTCTCCACCCCTCAGTCCTGCAGGGGCTGGCCCGGTTCCATTCCCTTCCACCCTCTCTCTCTCTCCGGGGCTCCGGCCTACCTCAGCCTGGGCCTTCATGGCTCCCCTCCCCCACCCAGCCATGTGGCCGGGTGGGGAAGAGACAGTGCCGCTCCCTGGGCTACCACCCCTGGGCTACCACGGGTGAAAGAGAGCGAACTCTGGGAATTCTCTGCTTTTAACCCCGTGTGTCTTCAGAGGTGACTCACGTCTTCAGTGGTCACACCAGGTGTCAATATTCGAATCTGACCACTGATTGGTTTAACTAAAACTTCCCAAAAAACTCACTTCCTCCCAAACCAAGACATTCAGCTATGTGGACATAAAGTTGTGCCAATTGTGCTCAGGGTTGGGAAATTGTACCTGCTTTATTTCCTGGAGCCAAACATCTGTAGCTATTGGATTGTTCAGTGTGGAGTCATAAACCCTGCAGCATGTGGAAATGGGATGCTGCTAGGAAGCATCTATCCCATGACCAGCTCTTTGGGTTGAGACACACTCTGGTCAATGTTTAGAAGCAGGTTTCTTCATTTTATTTTTAAGTTTTCCCTCCAAAAAGGCCTTTTCAGAGAACTATCTGACCCCCTTATCTCCAATTCTCTTCTGTCCCCTCCTTAGCCCTATTACTGCCTTCCAAATTCAGGGCCTGTACGTCATGCTTCCCTATCTTCCTTTCTCCAGTGCACACCACCACTCTCCCAAATCCTTGTTGGGTGCTCTTTTTTGAAAGCCCAGCACTGCAGACTGGAGAGTGCAGAAATAGCTACAAACAGCCAATGTGCCAGGTGAGTGTAAATTAGATTTCTGCAAACTATCCAGATGACTTACTCTTTCCCCAGTGTCCTGGGGGGGGACTTTATGATGCTTGTATCCCTGTTCATCTGTTTAATCCAGAAATAAGTTTGGCACCTTTAAGACTGGTTCTGAGAGTGAAGAGGGGGAGAGAAGAAGCACAGAGTTTGTTACCAGAAACTGCACTTGCTCCCCCACATCCTTCTCCTGGACTGTGTTGTCTGCAGAATGGACAGACAGCAGGAGAGAGCTCTCCTTTGCTTTTAGTTAGTTTTTAGCTAGCTGGGGCAGAGAAGTTCCCTGGACTGTGGTTTTTCTTTTTCCTTGGAACTGTTTGAACCTGCTCTGGACTGAACACCCAGAAGAGCACCGGCAGCTCACACCTGTGCCCCACCGGGACCTGGACTGGGCCACGGCGTTTCCAGTGCCAGAGGGACTGATAACAGACTGAGTGAGCCGAGCTACAGCCCACAAAGGGGACTTTCTGAGTTTGTCATCTCTTTTGAACAGTGAGAGGTTTTATTGTTTAATATTGTTCATTTTTTTTGTACTGGTGAATGCTTTTGCCTGCTAAAGCCTGTCAAAGCTTTTTTCCATTTTTTCTCCAAGGAAATACTTTTCCTGAACCAGTTGGGGGAGGGGCTGCTTGAGTCTGCTTTCTAGAGGGACCCCAATTCAGAAGTTTTCTCCCAGATTTGCCCTCAACCAGGATACCCCACATGGAAATCTGTCAGTCTGACCACTGGGATTGCAGGAATGCGTAACAACCTACCTGCTTCTAAAAAGCTCCTGAAATAGGGACTTGACATCTGAAATATGGAGCAGAAATAATGTTCCTAGGGATGGAGGAGATATACCCCTATCTCTGTGACCTTTTGGAGATGGCAGCTTACATCCTGATACCTATTTACTGCCTCCCCATCTCTCTAGATAGAAATGTACAGTGTCAGCACAGTGTCTTGGTCCAGGCTCAGGGCTTTGAAACCTTCAGTTCAGCCCTATGGGCTTGTCAGCAGCCATATCTTGTGCCAATAGTGCATTCACTTAGCACTGATCTTGTTCCACTAGTGGGGTAGCCAAACATGAAGGCTGTTTTCTCAAGGTGAGGTGGATGCATCAAAGCTTTCTGTGTTGTCCAAATTCCAGTAAATGAAAATCACAGACTCTCACTTGTGTCCCCATGTGGTGAACACAAAATAAAATGAAAGATGACCCGAGAAAGAGAGATGCAGAGATTGTTTCCAGATAGACTGTGTTGTTATACCATGAGAAACAAAGTTAGTGGAAAATCTGATCACATTGAACCTTTTATTTTTGTGTATAATAGCCCAGAAGACACTAGAAGAAATAATACCCAAACATCACTGTGCCCTGTCCTCAGGTGGTTTGGAAATACTTTAATCTACCAGGGGCTCTTTCATCTTTCACAACCCAGAATTCTGGAGCAGTTGAACCATGCAAATTTCACACAGCCAGAGGCTTCTGCTTTCATAGCCTCGCTGCCTGTTAGCTTCCCAAAATTGAAGGGATGAGGAGAGCACTTTCAGAGATCTCATGGTACCAGATTGTCTAGAAAACCCAACTGAAGAAGCTAGAAAGTTCTCATTTTATTGTAGGAAATGCGGGAGTCCAGGAGGAATGGCCCAAGATAGGTCTTGGGAATTGCTGTCATGGGCTTTTCAACCTTCCTTCTGTGTATCTGCAAATTTCTTTTCCTACATTGTCTCAATATGAAGACCATCAGCTATACCAAAGTCCCATTTATGCAATTTTTGAAGTCTGGAGGAATGAGGAACATGGACACGTAGAACAGCTTTTGTGCCCTTTGTTCCACCTTAAAGGTAAGCAAAAGTTGTGCTGTGGATCATTTCCAGATCTCGAAATGAAGCTGCTGCTCTCTAGGCAGCCAATATGAAGAGTGAGGAGGTTCCCCCTGAGCCTCCTTTTCTCCAGAGTAAGTCCCCCCATCTCCCTCAGCTGGTCCTGGTGCCCCAGATCCTTCCCCAGCACCATTCTCTGGACCTCCTTCAGCCCCTCAATTTCTCTCTTGTCGTTTAAGGGCTTAGAACTGCCCCCAGCATTGGAGGTGCCTCATCAGTGCCCAGCCCAGGGGGATGCTCACTGCTCCGGTCATGCTGCCACACCACTGCTGGTACAGGCCAGATGCTCTTGGCCTTCTTGCCCACCTGGGCATACCTGGGTTCAGTCTGTCAATCAGCATCCTCAGAACATTTCCCAATTGGCACTTTTCAGCCACTCTGCCCCCAGCCTTTAGCTCTGCACAGGTTGTGGTGACCCAAGTGCAAGACATGGCACTTGGCCTTTTTGAACCTAACACAGCTGGGTTTGGCCCACAGGATGCAGCCTCTCCAGATCCTTTTGCAGAGCATTCCTGCCCTCAAGCCATTCAATGTTCCTGCTCAGCTTAGTTATCTGCCCCAACCATGAAAACTGCTTTGATTTAGGCAGCCTCTATCATGGGTCAGAGAGCTTTAAAGATACTGAATGACTTTATTACTCTGAGTCAGTTTGTAGGCAAAACTGAGTTGGTTGAGTGGCCCATGGAAATGCTAATTGGCACCCCTCTGACCATCCATCTGGTTGGATGTTAAGGCTGGAAGCTGTGACAGGAAGAGCAAAGCCATGATGCAGAGTGTCATACCGTCTGTGCTGTTGTAAAAAATGTTAACATTTTAAACCTCAAAATTTTTTCACAGACTTGAGGCAATTCTCCCTTTTGTCACTGTATTAAAAGGGCAAGAGTTTTTAAACAGAATAATATGCTTTGGAATTAGTTATTATAACTTTGATTTCTGATTCTTTCATTATGTGCTTCTTAATAAGGAGCAGTTTCATTATAATGAAAGAAATAGCCCCAATATAAATAGAGGAAGTTACACTCAAGTGCAAGACAGTGTGCTTTGGAAAAAAAAAAAAGCAATCCTTTATTTGTTCTCACAGAAATGGTGATGAACAAGATAATTGCTGTTATGACTCAACATAGCTCCGAAGATCACATCAGTTTCCACTGGCTGGGTGACGCGGGTCACCAAGATCTGGGCCAGCTCAACTAGCTCCGCACCAGGTATGGGGAACAGCTAGGGATACAGAATCCCCCTGCTGCTCCTTCAGAGCTCTAGCTCTACATAGCTCCTGAGAGCTAAATCCCTGAAATCTGATGTGGCAACCCCGGTCAGGAAAGGGTCAAAGAGAAGTGAGGAGGCTCTTCATATGGTGCAGTTTGGAGATTTACTCTTCAAGGGGAACCAGAGACAAAGAACCTGGAAAGGAGTTGTGCAGGGGATTAAGTATAGGGGGTGAACAAGGGGAGGATCCCGGCTAACAACCAGTGTGAGTAAGGCAGGAGTGGGGTACAATGGTGAGGTAAGAGGATGAGAACCACTACGCTATAAAGAGAGGAGAAGGGTCACATGAACCAATAGGGCATTGTACTTTTGGGGATTTCCAGAGGGAGAGGTACTACTAGGGGCAGGGCTTACAAGGAGTGACAGGGATGGTTTGGGAAATATGGGTGGGGTTTGGATGACAGACAGGGAATATACTAGAAAAGAAGGAGGGGAAACACCATATAGGGAATACATGGGGAGTGGCATAAATTGGGGATACATCAGTTGTGGAGTCTGGAGGGGGGAACTGGGATGTTCCAACTGGGGGCATATAGGGAATATACAGAATAATAAAATTATTTTAAAACAATGCACCGCAACAGCTGGGGACCTCTCCCTCAGTCTCAGACATCATGTTGTTTAGGTGTTGATGCACTGTCCTCTTCTAGGAGGCAAATTCTGGCAAGTGGCCGCATGTGCTTCCTGAATGCCTTGGAAATCTCTTTCAGAATATGCTCCCTGGTTAATTGGAGAACTTCAAGGGTGGATTTAATTTCCCCTAGCACAGATGTATAGAAAGCAGATGTGTAAGTCTCACTTGTGGCATTTGGTAACAATGAAGTAAGAAGTAAGCAGCTGCAGAGGGCAACTGTCTTGATGGTCTTGATGTCTAGACATCCTCTTAGAGTGAAATGGTCACCCCATGTGTAGGGTCCCTTCTGTCCAGTGCAGATGTGTACTGATGTGCACACCTAAACACAGGAGTGCAAATCCCTGTCTTCAATTTCTATCCCTAACTTGGTCAGGTCTGTGTAAAAGCTGGGGTTTTTTGTTCCAACTTTTCCTTCAGCTTGAATGGTTTTCGTCCTTAGTTGATGTGTAAGCACTGCCAGGAACACTGAGTCATGACAGTTCAGTCACTGGTACATCAACAGCAAAGTTTGAGCTGGTGCCACCTGGGATGCTCTCAAGCTCATGATGTTCCTGAAGTCTGAATGGACCATGGACTGCCCAGTCAGCAGGATGCATACAACTATCCTAGGCATTTTTTAGTCCTTTCTGGTTGATCTCAGTGTCATAGAACCATCTTTGGAATGTTTCATTTACTAGTACAGATGTAGTTTATGAACCTACTTGTATTTTGTAGTTGAATAAGCCAACATCTCATGCTGTTCATGAGATGCACAGTCTGGTCTCTTTGTACATCTTCCACTTTGAACTAATTTTGCTTGAATTTGTGTGACCAGGACTTAACTGCAGTTTAGATGATGTCTCAGCTGTACTCTGTGCCATGATATGAACATTTCCCTATATCTGTTGGAAACATCTTCCATGATATATATTACAGTTGCAGCTGTTCATTTTAAGGTCACTGTTCTCACATAGATTAACTCAGGTCCTTTTTCCTCTACTGTTATCTTGAATCAACAAGCTTCCACCTTAGTATCTAAATGCAGTGTCTTACTCTTTGTTACTGTTAAAATTCACCTGTTTCTCTCAGCTTTCCTTCAAGATCATCTGGCTCTTCCCTCTTCCCATATCATATTCTGATCCTCCTCTGCACTAGCCATACAGTCACTCAAGTTTGTGTCTTCAGAAGATCTCATGACCAGGCGCCTCGTTTTTTTCTGCCAAATACATTAAGGAAAATATTTAATAAGATTGGTCCCAGGACTGATTATTAAGGACCATGATGGAGTTTTTCTGGATTTACTCACAAATAACAGACAGCAAATGTTTGCCCCAGATGGTATTTTCTTCAAAACAAAATAATGGCTTCCATCTGTCTTTCCAAACTGAGCTGTATGGAGCACTTGCTGGTGGTCTTTGCAGGACTGGCCCTTTGCAGAATGCTCGTTCTTCCTTGTTACTTCTAGCTTCTAAGTTCTGATAAATTAAGCAAAACTTACACTAAATGTTTTCCTAATATTATTTTCATGTGTAAGAAACTGTGTGAGTTTCTGGTGGGACTATATGTGATTGGAAGGGGAGCTCACCTGTGGGATATAGCTCAAGCAATTTAGGACCTATGAAATTTTTTAAGTGTTTATCAATACAGAGTGTATTATTTATGTCACAGTAGCACCAGATAGTTCAAAGAAGGGATATGACCACAGATAAGCTAAGGCCTTGCATGGACTCCTGCTGAAGGCAGTCCTCATCTCAGAAACATTACAAGCTAGGTTACCAAAGGGAAGAAAATGAGACAATAGGTGAACAAAGGAGGAAGATACATCTGAGGAGGACATATCCATCCAGACGCATTTACATTGTCATCATGACAATTCGTGTCTCCTATGCAGCTGGCACATTGCTGTCATACTATGCAGCTGCAGGTTCTCCAAATGTGTCTATCATGTTACAGTAACAAGCTTTGGAGATTACACATTGTTTGTGGCATCTTTGTACATCTTGAGGACTCAGTTTCCGAACATCCAGGAATTCTTTCACTGGACCTGATGCAGGCACCTGCTACTGAGAGGATAACAACAACTTGCCTGGAATCACTGTAAGCTCTTATAGTCAGAACTTGTAATGCCACGTTTGAAAAACATCTGACAGAATGCAAATAAAGCATGGAATTGCGTTTAGGACAGAGAAAGAAGCAGATGAAGTCCTCTGTACCTTTTGTTTCTTTGATTTTATAAGGTTGTGGACTGGGCACTGAGTTGTTACAGAACCTGTAACAGAACCTGTTACAGAACTTTCTTATGTGATAAGAAAAAGGGTCTTTATCACGGTCCAATTTTTAAAGTTTTTAGAAATGCCTCTGCCTGAATTAAGTTGCAAATGAGACCATATGCCAATGTCAATAGTATATGTTTTATTTAATAGTAAATATGAGAGAGAGAGAGAGAGAGAGAGAGAGAGAGAAGAAGGAAGAGAAAGAAATGGAAAAGAGGTGGGGGGACAGGAAAGAGTGACAGAGATAGAATAAAGAAAATATCGCCACTCTGTGGATCCCACCGGTGTCCCAATGATTCTTACCAGCTGGTCTTCTTGGTGGTGATGGTCCCCCAGAAAGCATAGAATCCAACCAGTTAATATACTCTCAGGCCAGGTGGGAATGCCCAGGTACCTCCCCCCAGGAGGGGAGGGAGGAGAGGCCAGTCTCTTGCAGCAGGCTCTGGATTTGTTGCATCACTTTGCATCATGTGCAATGCTGTGGTGCAAGGCCTCTGGGGAGTGCTTTGGGGGGTCTTTGATTGATTATGACACCCCCTCAGCTGCCTCTGATGTGAATGTCCCGTGGATGTGGCCTTCCCGGGGTTGAGGGTTCCACAGCTGGGTCAGTTTGTGTGAGGGAGGATGCATGTTCACTGCCTCTGACCAGAGGTTACGCCACACACCTGGAACCTCCTCCTGCCCCACCTCAGTTTGGGGGAAGTCTCTGTAAACCTGGCTTCTGTGGGCTGTGGTCTCCCCCACCCCACACCCAGCCAGAGATGATTCTCAGCACAGCTGCTGGGTTTGGCTTTCTTGTGGATACATTCCTTTCCCTCAGCCTTGTTTGTTTCTCCCTAGACCTGAGATGATTAAACAATAGTGTCCACTTAATCTTATCTAGGCAGCTTAACTCACAGTCCAAAGTTCCAGTCAGGCATATTCAAGGAGGCTTCTGTGGTTATAGCTTCTTTATACAATTTTCGTTATCATGGGCAAAACTCCTTCATAGCAATATTTAAGGCCACTTCCATCCCTGACAGTCTTCTTCATGGTCAGGTTGACAAGTACTGACTTCAATGTCTGAGCTATCCCAACAGTCCTGTGAGAGGGGATGGCTTCATTCACATAGATCTGGTCCTAAATCTACATGTTGAAATACTTCTTTTGAGCCAAATACTTCTCTTGTGCCATTCTCTGATGGTGGTTGTGTGCACCCTCAGCACCAGGACAGCCAGCTTCTTGCTACACTATTGATTTCTTTGGTAGCATCAATGAGAATTCAGCTAATGGTTATGGATTTAAACTCAGCTTTTTGCCATTACATTCAATGTAAAAAGAAAACACCACAGTGACAAGGAAAATATGCTCTTCTCATTGCTACTAACCATCTTTGGAACTCCAATGTAGCGTACAAAAGCCTAGGACAAACAAAATGTATCTTTTACTACATGCCAAGCCAAAGCTAAAGATACAAAGAAAGCAGGGACAAGTTGCCAAAGCAGATGACAACCATCTGAAGCTCTCAAGGCTTATCAAAACTACAGCAAGCTGACTAACCTCCATCAGAGCCCTTCTGCACCTGCTGCAAGAGAGGGACAAAGAAACAAATTTGCACGTAGTGCTCCAAAATCAAAGCTCTGACAAAAAACTGGGTGTCTGGCTTCCACACAAACAGACCTAAAAGACAAAATTCATCTCACCTAACACAGGCATCTATGTGAAAGAGGCCTGCATGTGAGCTAGTGCCCCCAGGCTGTCTTTATAGTCAGTGAAGAGAAACAGAGCATGGTTCTGACCTAATAGAAATGTCTACATGAGGCTGAGATGAATTGCACCTCAGAAGTGCCTGTTTTCCTCTCTTGACACCAATGTCTGGGGAGTGTGGGGTCTGCGGCTCAGATGGAGATGTCTGCAGGCATAGAGCTGGAAAGCCAAGTAAGACGGATTTCACCATGATAAATTCCCTCAGAGTGACAGTGAAGGTGCTTGGCAGTGAAGCACACCATATCTTAGGTGTAATATTTTAGGAGTTAAGTGCATTCTTTGCACTGAAAGGAAAAAAAAATTGAGCCAAGTAGGAACAGCACACATAAAACCAAACTCACCATAACTCAGAGGCAAAGGAAGACAAATTCTATCCTAGAGTTTAGAAACAGAATGGACTTTGTGTTAACCCAGTCTGATCTTCTTGGGGACAGTGGCTGGAGAAATACCAGTATATTAAACCTGGAACAGACAATGAATGGGAGGAAAAAAGATGCCTCAATGAAATATTCTGGTTATGCAATGCCTTGTGATTATTCACTAACTCGGTGCATTGCCAATTGCATGTTTGAAGAATAAAACTCTTCTGACTTGCTGCTTCCCCTTTGGACATTTTTAATCAGCTAATTTCTCCCAAGGCTACCCAGGCGGGCCAGAGTTCAATTCAAATTCCCATTAGAAATAGGAAAGACCTGTCTGATCACTGAGTTTATCCAGCTGCATAGTTTACAGTGAATAATGACTACTAGGGCTTTAGCAAACTGTAGGGGCAGTGGGGTAAGGGAGGGAAGTGACAGCTATGAATTATCACAGGCTCGCTGGGGCTATGGAGACTTGTTATGGTATTTCCTATTGATGTGTATTTTCTGTATATGTTTATGCAAATATTAAGATGATTATGGCATCTTTTTGCTAGATTTCCCTGATATGTTTTTCTCTTCATGTGACAAACCTATAGGCAGAGATTTTGGTTTTTGGGGGACAGGAGCAGGACAGGTGCAACCCTTTTTTAGGATAATTGCACTGTATCTGGGAATGAATCAGATTTGTTTCTCCTTTGCATGCAGCATGTGAGCTCTTGGCCAGTTATCCAGCCAAGGCCCTCTGGAAGGGTCTGTCTTCCCAGAAGCTCCAGAAGAATCCTTGGGCAACTGCCTGCCTACCTCAAACAACCCAGTGGAACAGAATGAATCTCATACAAGAAGTTTTGGTTCATGTGAAAGGTGAAAGGTATTTCACAGGGCTGCCCTGTGAACTTGCGTTAAAAATTCTGCATTGTGTAACCACCACCTGATCCTTCCTCTGTGTTGTCCTGCAGAATCAGGATGATAGAGTCCTTCATATTCTGCTAGGTCTTAAAGCCACATTTCAATGAAGATGATGAGCTGTTGCAAGTTGTCACCATCATGGGCTGAAGGAACAACTGCAATTTCAGAGCTTATATTTGTGGCCTCACTAAATCAGCCTATGAGGAACTGTAGAAAAGAATGTGGAAATTGAATATAAATGAAATTGAAGGCACCTGGAAACTGGTCAGCATAAAACTGATGTTGACCAGACTGCATTCCCCTTGGGAGCTAAAAAATGGGAAACAAGTATGGCAAAGTGATACCGGTAATATTCCCCTTCAAACATTTTTTTTCTGTGCTATACTTGATAGTCTAGGAAGTATCAATTTAAAAAAACATTCTTGTCATGACATTGACTCTCTTAAAAGTTTCAAAATGAGGCTAAATTAAAGTCTCAGAACTGCAAAGGCAAGAGCACTCCACATGAAAAGAGAAGCTGGCAAAGCTGAGTACAGAAACAAACAGTCAGTTGTCTCAGAACAAAGGCATCTGGTATAAATGAGAAAAGGATTCTAAAATCAAATAATAGGCTTATGTCATTTCTCCTGTCATGCTGCAATTAAAGAGTGAGGTATTGTGTGCAGGGTGGGTTTTTTGTCCCTTTTAATAATCTGTGAGTCTCATGGCTGGTTCTCATGTGTCATATATTCTATATTGCACGGCACAGCCAAAGCTGCTTAGTATATACCAGTGATCCTGGCTTGTTGCTTGCAGTAAATCCTCTAGTGTCCTTTGGCTGTCAGGGTACTTGTGTGGTCTGTTCACATATTGTTTCAAAGAAAAATAACACAGCATCGGGGGGGACAGACCTGGGACCTGTCTCTGCCAACCTTGCTTTGCCCTTGTTCCAACTAAGCTATGTATTAGGATCAATGATAATTTAATTGTTATATTTTTGAACTGTTTTTTCAGTAGGATCTGAACAAAATGAAATAATTTGGGATCATCAATTACACTTCAAAGGGGTTTGTTTGTTTGTTTGTTAATTGATTTGTTTACTACTTTTCCTGCAAAAGAAAATATTAAAGGAAGAGAAGAATGTGTAAAAGGAAGAAATTACTATTGGACTTAAATGAAGCTGAAGAATGTGTAAAAGGAAGAAATTGCTATTGGACTTAAATGAAGCTGGAAAGAGTGGCTGATATTTCAAGCAAAGATAGAAAAAGAAAATCGTCTTTGAAGACCAAGCCCAGCTTTCAGAGAATTTATTGGATTTCCCCTCTAAACAGAAGGATTGACTTCAATGACATTCTTCCAGCCCTGATTTCTGTCAGCAAAGTTACATATGAAGTGCATTTGACAGAGGATATTTTGATAGGAAACCTGCCCCTTCACCCTCACCACCCTCTATTGTATTACACTCCAAGAAATTAGGGACATAAAAAAGACTCCAGGATGAATTCTCCAAGAACAGCTTAATGTAGCTCTGGAGGAAAGGCTCAGCTATGGAAGACCAAGTGTGTGGTGAGACTGCACCTTTAGTGACAAAAACAAGGCAAAAAAAAAAGAAACTTGGAAGAATTCTTCTGGGAGCCTTTCAGTTTTTACCAGTCAGCCTCTTCTGCACGTTCTAATTCCTGGACGACAAGTTTGCTTCTGGTGGAAGCAGGCTCAAAGCCATACATATCCACACCAAATTTGATTCCACCCCTTATTCTTGTCATTTGGAGCAACAGGAAATCATCAGCAAACCAATCGCTAAAATGGCAAGTCATCAGTAGTTTTAGAAAGTGTAGAGGCCTGGTAGCTGAAGTTTTGAGGAGAAGCCTGAGCAAGACAATGTGAGCTGCAGATAACCCTCCTGGCACCCATCTCTTGTTCTATCTCTTCAATCAACGCCTCTGGTCATCATGTGTAAGATGTGACTGACGCCCATTGCAGCAACCCTGTTACTTTATGTCCCATTGGCAGACCCTGAATTTGAAGATAAGGCAAAGGTAAGTCCAAAGTCAAGTGGGATATGATCAACATTCAGCTGTTATTGACAGAAGTTGATGAACCCTTCCCCTCACAAAGAGATATTGTGGGTCACAGTTTCCCTGCAGGAGCTTCTAGATTGAAATTACACCTTCCACTCCCTAGAAATTGGTTCTTGACTAACAGCTTGTCCTGGTTGAGGGCAAATTTAGGAGGAAACCTCCAAATTAGGGTCCCTCTAGAAAGCAGACTCAAGCAGCCCCTCTTCAGACTAGTTTGGGAAAATATTTCTTTGGAGAAAAGTGGAAAAAACCTGTTTCTTTAACAGGCAAAACATTCACCAGTACAAAAAAAATGAACAATATTAAACAATAAAACCTCTCACTGTTCAAAAGAGATGACAAACTCAGAAAGTCCCCTTTGTGGGCTGTAGCTCGGCTCACTCAGTCTGTTATCAGTCCCTCTGGCACTGGAAACGCCGTGGCCCAGTCCAGGTCCCGGTGGGGCACAGGTGTGAGCTGCCGGTGCTCTTCTGGGTGTTCAGTCCAGAGCAGGTTCAAACAGTTCCAAGGAAAAAGAAAAACCACAGTCCAGGGAACTTCTCTGCCCCAGCTAGCTAAAAACTAACTAAAAGCAAAGGAGAGCTCTCTCCTGCTGTCTGTCCATTCTGCAGACAACACAGTCCAGGAGAAGGATGTGGGGGAGCAAGTGCAGTTTCTGGTAACAAACTCTGTGCTTCTTCTCTCCCCCTCTTCGCTCTCAGAACCAGTCTTAAAGGTGCCAAACTTATTTCTGGGCTAAAGAGACGAATGAGGATACAAGCACCATAAAGTCAGCCCAGGACACAGCTTCATCTGAAATGATGATTTCCAGCCCATGCTTTTAACCCAGGTCTCTCTCATCACCCTACAAAAACAAGCTGGTAAAGTGCAATGGCCATGGGCACTGAGACATCCTCTGCTCTGCACATAATACAGATGCTTCCCATTCGCATCTTAAACTTGTCCAGAAGGCTAATTCTTTGAAGTACAGGGCTGGTCCTAGTGAGCCTCACCTTCTTTACTATGCCATATCTCCCCCTCAGAGTTGCATGAGTAGAATGCTGCATGGAAGAGTACATTGTCTTTGGCCAAAAGAATTCCAGAACTATCCATTTCCAATTCACAAAGATCTCATGAAATCCCTATTTGGTGAGAGAAAAGAGATTTCCCTCTGTTGGAACGCTGGTTACTGAGAATTTTGGGCTTTCTGTGCTGAGTGGCACTGACCCTCAGAAAAGCACTGCATTTGACCTGAGGCCTTGGAGAAGGCTTCCAAAATTGAATGATAGCACTGAGATTATGGACGTGTAGTTTGAATGGAAGTGTGTAATATCACAGGGTGGAAAACTTAGGGTTTAAGGTTTTAGAGTAATATAGTACATATGGGGCAAGATGGAGGTTTTTGGGCATTGGCTAGTTCTTCTTCAGCTTCTTCTTCATGCACTTTGGGCGGTAGCATGTAATTGAACAGGAGAGTCTGCAGTGCGGACTTCGGGGTTTTGGTTATTGGGTCAAAAATAGAAATAATTTAGGTGTCACTTCTTAATTGGCTAGTTAGCACGTAAAAGACCTTGGGAAGAAGACAGGGGCCATTTTTTGCTTTGCTAGCTAGAACTCAAAACTCATGAGACTGTAACATAGATAAGAATTAATAAACATCTGAGTCTGAACAAGAGAAACTGCATCTCTCGTCTTTAATCCTGACTCTAACAAGGAGAAGAAGAAGATAAGGCACCAACATCCCTACCTTCATATATTAGAATGACAATCTCAGGTTTGGACCAGAGAATAGTACCACAACTTTTTCAAGATCTGCCTTGAAAGCATTCAGGCAAAGCACAAGATTTGAGAAGGGTGGAAGCAATGTAGAATCATAGAATGGTTTGGGTGGGAAGTGACATTAAGGAACAGCCTCCTGCTGTGGGCAGGGACACCTTCCACTAGACGAGGTTTGTCCAAGCCCTGTCCAACCTGGTCTTGAACACTTCCAGGGATGGGGCAGCCACAGCTTCTCTGGCCAGTCCTTGCCAGGGCCTCACTACCCTCACAGGGAAAAATGTCTTCCCAATATCCAGTCTAACCCTGCCCTCCCCATTTGTTTTGGCCTCTTTGCAATGAACTAATAGGAACTGAGTACCAAAGAGCATTTCCAAGATTTTTTTTTCGTTTTCTTTACCTGTTTGAAGCCATTCCCCCATGTCCTGTTCCTCCAGACCTTTGAAAAAGTCCGTCTCCAGTTCTCTTGGAGCACCTTTAGCCACTAGAAGGGGCTCTAAGGTCTCCACAGAGCCTTCTCTTCTCCAGGGTGAACACCCCCGGCTCTCAGCCTGTCTCCAGAGCAGAGGTGCTCCAGACCTCTGATCAATTCAGTTGCCTCCTCTCAACTTGCTCCAACAGAGGTTTAAGTCCTTCTTATGTTGGCATTACAAACATAAGAAGGACCCAGGTGATGGGTTGCCATCAAATTTCAGCTAAGAAACTCCTGGTATGTCAGCAGCTTCTGCCAAGGGACCGTAATGTAGCTGGGTAAGATAATAAGCTGGTCAGATGGGTTACTTTTGAGATGGTATATCTGGTGCACTTCATTAAGTGTTATCCTGATGTCTGCTTTGCTCTGCACAGAAACCTGATGGCATGAATATCCCTGCAGAAATCGAGGTGTGAGGTCACATGTGTCTTCCAGGTGTTTTGCTGTATGAAAAGAAGCCTTGCAGTGGTGTGAGATGTTTATGAGGTGATATCTATACCTGGGAGACATGAAGAGAGGAAGAAAGCCAAAGTTCAAGTGCACTGCTAAGTAGCCTTAAAAATCTTGCCAAATGCATCTTAAAGACATTAAGTTACTGATACAACACTCCAAATTTCCATTGTATTTGCTACATGAGTTTCTGAAGTTCAGCATTACCATCCTTCTGACATTGTTAATTTTCTTCACAGTGGTTGTCTCACTGTTGCCATAGTGGTGTAAAGGAGATCAGAAAATGCAGTAGCCAAACTGCTGGAGGATTACTATGAGCAAGAAGCAGAAAAGGGGAGAGGAGAGGATGGAAATACGTGTTTTGTGCCTGAAGTCAGGAAACTGACTTCCTTCTAAGAGAAAACAGGGACAGGAGGCATGGATATGGGTCTACAGGGAAAATGAAGGAAGGAAGGGAGAGGAACATCAGAGCATCACCAAGATAAAAAAGCTACTAGCTCTGAGATGAAAAAATAGTGTCTGGGGAAATTCAGTTATGACCAGCATCTGCCTTGTACTGAGTTTCACTTTCACTGGTATCTTCACTGGAAATGGATAGAAAAGTTGTAAGACTGTGTGTGGGAGTCAGTGTGCCAGTCTGATGGGTATCAGCCAGGTGGGTGAGGATAGATGCAGGGCTCAGATTTACAAGCCATTCCTGTTGCCTGGCAAAGGATGGACAGCTGGAAGGTGGAAATGTGCTGCTTTGGCAGGGGAATAGATTCAGGATGCTCTGATCTGTAAATAATTGTGCTGGGAGTCAGGAACTCCTGCTAGCTCTGACAGTTCTCTGTTCAGCCATAGATGTGTCAATAGAACAAAAATGTTCAAAGCTGGAAGCTAAAGATGTAGGCTCCCATGATGACATTCCTTGAATTTCAAAGGAGCTGAGTAACCAGAGGGTTTCATTTGTTTTGGCCTCTGCAATGAAATAGTAGAAGCATTCCCAAGAATTTGTTTCGTTTTTTGTACCTTTTGTGCCTCAGTTTCCTCCAAGTAAAAGAGGATTCCTTTTGCCTTTCCCATAGGATCACAGTGAGGAGCTACATGTGAGACCTTAAGAAAGGGACAAGTGACATTCTTTACTTGGATTTATGGAGAAAAGGGAAATTTCTAGTTCAGGTAGTGTGGCAGGGCATTCCCCTCTGCCACAGAAGAGCTTATCTGTTCTATCAGCTGGTGTGATAACTCTGGGCATCTTCTTCCTTCACATGAATTTGCTAATTGGTGAGATGATATATCTGTCCGGTAGTGAGTTATCTCTGGCACCATGGAGGTGGCATTCCCAGCTGACAATAAACATCTTGCCTTGAGAGCAGATTGAACAGAGAGAAGCCTTGAATTTCTGACTGACAGACACTTCACTTTACAAAATAAAAGCTACACAAAACTTTCGCAAAGCAGAAATCTTCTGCACATTCCCTGGGATCTCTTCTCAAGGTTTGGGATGCTGGCCTTTGAGTTACTCTCCTGGGAGATGAGTGGAAGGACTCTATGTATATGCCATCATCAGTTCCGTGGTAAGTTACATTGACTCCTAATCTATACTGTTTCTTTGCTAGCTATAATATAGGTACCTTTATGGTGTGCACTGTTTTAGGTAATCTAGTTGTGGTTCTTTGTTGTAACCTTTGTAGCAAGTGACTCTTTGTTGTAACCTGTGTAGTAAGTGACTCTGTTTAAGGCCTTTTGTCTGTTAATCTCCTGTCTATTCAATAGACTCGATTGGCCATTTTTAAGAACTTGCGAGCCACGGTGCATTGCCTGAAATTAAGATGCTGCCAAAAATCTGAACCTGACACAAGGCTTCTCTAACACTTTCACTCAATCCATAACAGGTAGTGATGAGTTAAAGCTCATGGCTGCAAAGAGAAGCAGCCTTGTCTTGAGTGATGCAAGTTATGGTGAGAAAGAGCTTCCTTAAGGGGGGCCCATGTGTCACAGTGGCAGTGGAGAAGGTGTTGCATTACTGCAGCACCCATTTGTGGCTTAAAACACATAAAGTTACCATACTTGACTTCACATCTTGGACAGGTGAAAAGTGGGTGCTTCAGAAAGATAACCAGCTTTGCTGTTGTAAACTCAGGGTGTTGTTTAGTAGAGGGGGACGCATACTGATACAGGGATGGCCACTATCAGCTGACAATATGATCTGTGGCCCATTTGCACAATTTACGTAATGACAGAGCCTCAGGAATTCAACAAACCAGAACAGCTTCTTCAAACACATGGTGATTTCCTCCTGGTTGGGCAGAAAATGGTGATATATGGGCCTCAAAATAACAGAGTTTTGAGGAAGATGAGGTCTAAAGCTGAGTCAAAAATGAAATGACTGTGCTATACCTCTTAAAAAGCCACATCAAACTCTTGGATCTGGACACCCTAGGCTTCTGGAAGCGTTTGGCAATTTGTAAGGCTAACCTATTGTCTTGGTTTGAGAGGAAGTGAGTTTTTTGGGAAGTTTTGGTCAAACCAATCAGTGGTCAGATTTGAATATTGACACCTGGTGTGACCACTGAAGACGTGAGTCACCTCTGAAGACACGAGTCACCTCTGAAGACACAGGGGGTTAAAAGCAGAGAATTCCCAGAATTCAGTCTCTTTCTGTTCCGGCAGCCCAGAGATACACATCTCTTCCCCACCTGGCTGCAGGCTGGGTGGGGGAGGGGAAGCCATGAAGGCCCAGGCTGAGGTAGGCTGGAGCCCCGAAGAGAGAGAGAGGGTGGAAGGGAATGGAACCAGGCCAGCCCTGCAGGACTGAGGGGTGGAGAGACACCGAGGTATCTTTTGTTCCCCCCCCACCCCAGAAGAAGAGAGAGAGCAAGCGAGCCTGTGCCGGCAGAGGAGGTCGGGGGGGAAGGTGCCCAGTATATGGGAGTGCCACCATGAGATTTCAGTCTCCTGAGGGCAGTGGAGCTCAGATTTTTAACCCTTTCCTGGGTGAAGGAAACTTTATGATACATTAGTCCTCCTAGCTGGTGGTTTGAGAGAGAAGAGAGACAGTCTGGGACCTGAGATGTTAAAAAGAAGATGTGGAAAAGCTGAAGTGGGAAGAGATGATGGAGTGGCTTTTTCAGCTGGACTTTTCTTGTATAGCCATAGACTGAACCAAGTTACCTGTAATACATGAGACTGCATTTAGGGGGATGTGATGGCCTGAGCCAAGAGACTGACCTGCAGTATGACATTATATAAAAGAGTGAACAGAGGACGATGAAGAGGGCGTGGTGTTGCCTTCCATCTTCAGGGAGAAGAGCTCTGTTCTTGAGACCCTCGGCCCCAGGGGATGAGAAAATGGGGGGGACTGTTGTCCCAAAATGAGACATGATTGTTTTTTTAGCACTTGGCAAAGCATCCTTGAAGAGCCCTGTGAGCAGTTTTGGTCCATGGACGGTGGTGAGAGCACTGTACATGGAAGGAGGATGTCACGATGGCAGATTTTCTCCGGGCGGTGCCATGTGTGACATGGAAACATGGGAAGTTTCAACTGTGTTTTGTGAGGAGGACTATAGTACAAGAGAGACTCCTCTCTCCCCTGATGGACTGAGAATTGATTATCAGAGTGAGGGTAACTTGATCAGGACTCCAAGATTTTTGTCTCACTGTGCTTTGGTGAAATTGGGTGGGAGGAGGAGGAATGGTTTAAAAGGTTTTCCTTCTGTTTCCTGTGTGTTTCTGATTTTAGTTTGTAGTTTAATAAAGTTTTTTTTCCCTGTCTTTCTAAGTTTAAGCCTGCTCTGCTCTGTTCCTGGTCGCATTTCACAGCAGTTAGTTAAAGAAAATACATTTTCATGGGGGCACTGGCATTGGGCCAGTGCCAAACCATGACACCTATGGCTTTTGCTCTATTAAGAGACTTTTTCAACAGTTGAAGAAGCATCACTTTTACTGTCTGTCAGCTTGAGGAGCCCTGTGTTTCTTCTGCCTTTGACCATAGAGGAAAAAATGAGAGCATAGCAAGACAGTAGCTGTGCTGTATCTACTAGGTCTTCTGAGCTCCAGCTATCCTGACAAAATGCTGTAGAGGTTTCTCCCTTCTAATGTCTGGCTTTTCTTACTGAGCAGTGGAGAAGAATGGCTTTTTCTCTGACTTTTGCCTCCCCATAAAGTAATTTTCAAACTCAGTGGGCAAAAAATCACAAATAATCACTCTGGCCCCAGCATCAGCCACCAGGTTAGGGATTAATGAGAAATCACCTTGCAGATGGATGGCTGAGGAATAACCCAGTTAATGAAAGTCCGCTCTTCAGTTTCAGGACTGAGATGTTTGGTGTTTGATTAGGCTAAAATCTTTCTCTGCTTGCTTGTAAATCTTGGTACTTTTATGGCATTTTATTTGGTGGAAAGGTGGAAGGTGATGCCCACAAAAATGCATTCACCATATCTGCAACAGAAGCTTTAGCTGACAGTGGTGGCCCCTGAGCAGAACTGTCTTAAAACCATGCAAGAATGAAGACTATTGAAGTCTGATCTGCTCTGTCCCAACAGCAAATTGTTCTCCACAGCTTTCCCTTGACATGAAGGAGCCCTTCCCACGTTAGAAAACATGATTGTCTAAAACGGGAGAGAGGTTATGCCATGTCCCCTTTGGTCTCATGTTTGTGGCATGGATAGTTGTGATGAGAGGCTGATTGCCTTCTCTCTCTCCCTTCCCTTCCTGGGGACAAGTTCCCTTCTGCGTTGTGTTCCCATATAGTGGAATTCCTTGGTAAGTCCATGTCCAGCAAGGAGATAAAAATGTCTCAGGCTGTAGGTTAGGAGACATGATGGGCCCAGATCTTCTTTTTGGCTGCAAGAGGGTGGGGATACCCTCTAGGCAGCACACCAGTGCCACCATTCTTCATGTCACCTGCATCTGCAGTGCTCTGTACAAGAGCTGGATACCTCTGGCTCAGCTTTTCTGTGATTTCAGCCTTAATCAAATGGCACAGTGTTGAGTGTTTAGATACCTTTGGGGGAAGGGAGAACAGCATCCTGTCTGAATGTCTGCTGTTACTTTCACGCCCCAGAGAAAGCTCTGGGTTATCATGGGGAGAAGTCCAAATCTCGTTCAACTCACAAAGAGGAAGAATTCGGCAGCCTTTTCCCTTACTCTTCCCTTACTTCCTCTTCCTGCTCTGATGACAGATACTGGTCATCATCACAAAGACACTGTCCTGGTCTGGCAGCTCCTGCTCAGGGAAATCCTTGTGGGTCTGGGAAAAGTGGAGCTGAAGGAGGTGAAGTAGTATAGGAAAAGGTTCAAAAAGGTTTGAGTGAAAGTGGTTTGGGTCAGAAAAGCACTGAAGCCTCCTGCATATTTATGTGAACCTTCCTGCCTCGAGAAATGAGTATGAGGCTTCTGGAGTACACCTGCTGCATGGCTCACTTGGACTGGCTTTTTGTAAGTTTTTGGCTAAACAGGCAAAGGCACAAGAGCAACCTTGGCTTGTCCAAACCAGCCTGGCGCACTGCTCACCCTGCTGCCAGGAGATTCCAAAGACCACAGGATGGGACAGATGCGACTACATCCTTCTCGATGAGACTTGATGTGCTCAGTCCTGGCAAAAGGGGGGCACAAGCTGCTCCTAGGATAGGTGTAAGCAAATCCCACTCTGCAACCTTATAGATTATATAGGGTCACCTCTGTGTCCAACCAGGAGATGGTCAGCAGATGGCATAGTGGGCTGGGGGCTGGGGGCTGAATTTGAGACCTGGGGTCAGCATGGGTGGGAAATACTGATGCAAGGTTCCTCATTTTTGAGAACTGTAATAGTAAAAATCCTATCACAAGGAGTGCGGCAATTATAATTTCTTTCTTTCCTTCTTTTTTAATATTGGAGATCCATTTGGACTGCACACTCAGCTGACCTCACTCCCATACAGGGACTGTATGTATCACATCCCACTTACACCTGGCTCAAAAGAGGTCACAGCATTTGGGCCACAGAAAACATTTAGCAGAGAACTTCTAGCAGCCTTCCAGTACACAAAGGGGCTCTAAGAGAGACAGAGAGGGACTTTGGTCTGCAGGGACCGGACAAGAGGAAATGGCTTCTCACTGACATAGGGCGGGGTTAGATGGGATAATGAAAAGAAATTCTTGGCTGTGAGAGTGGTCAAGCCCTGGCAGAGGTTGCCCAGAGAAGCTATGGCTGCCCCATCCCTGGAAGCGTTCAAGGGCAGGTTGGATGGGGTTTGGAGTAACCTGGTCTAGTGGAAGGTGTTCCTGCCCATGGCATGGGGATGGAATGGGAACCATTCTATTATTCTGTGATTCAATGCTCTGGTCCTTCCCTGGTCTAAGGTGTGCTCAAAGAATAGGTATATGTGCATTTCTGTCTTGAACTGATGCATTACGTATAATATCTTTTGGTAGACATGAGTGGGGAGCATAGCTGATGTACTTTCCTTCTTATATCCTTTGCAATGTTTCCCTCTCTTTCCACTCCGAAGTGCTCTTTGCAATCAGATCTACTCAAGTCAAGCAAATGTCAACCAGCAAAATGACAGCAGAAGAAACCATGCATCCTGTCAGTCTAGCTTAAACCTACATGCATCTGCTATGATAAAGCCACTCCAGGCCATTGTGGAGATTTACTTATAAAATGAGAAGAAGGGATGAAATTACCCTCTCACTCTTTAGGTTTCCCAAATACATAGCAAAGGGAGAGATGGGATTTTGGGGTGTGTGTCCGTGTGTTAGGTGGCATTTTAAAAATAATTTTTCCCCTTACTGTAACAACTAAAAAGCCAGAAGAAAGATTTCAAAAAGAAAAACAAGCAAACCACATTCCAAAACAACTAATCTCACTGGTTTCAAGGTAGGTTAACAACATGAAAAGCTCATGCCAGAACATGTGTAATTAGCAATAAAAAAGTTCTTTATTTGTCTCTCTGGGGAATTTCTTTCACACTCACTTTTTAAAAAACTATCTTTATTTGTTTCCCTTCTATCACACACACAACCAGATCAGTTAAATAAAACAGAGTTTTATATTCATTCCAGGCAAGGATTCTTGCCAAAATCTGTGCCTCCTTTTTCTCCTCCCACTCATTTTCTTATATACAGACCAGCGATGAAAACACAAAAAACATCTGAAGCCTATGAGGTGACAGATGAACAAGATGTAGAGGCAAATTATCCAAATGGTGCTGTGAAAGAATGGCTTTTACTGGCAAAAGGGAACATATTTATGCAAAGGTTAGAGGATTTTTTCTGTTTTTGTTGGATTTTTCCAAGGCTGGAAATTTTAATTTCATGAGGAGACTAAGATCCTGCATTTTAGATGTTTCAGACAATTCTTTTCCTTGATTTGTTGCTTTGTTTGTTTAGGCTTTTATCAATAGTGAGGATTTGTGGTTCAGCTTATTTTATGTGAAGAAATCTCATTTGTGTGAATGTGATTGCTAGACATGTGATGGACATTGACACCACTCAGAGCCGAGTGAGTAGAATGTTGGCTGCAAATTGTACCTGGAGCCTTGCTTCCAAGGAGGACCTAGCAGTCCTGCTGGTGTTAAACTGTCTCACATAGGTAGGTTTTTCCAATATCCAACGTAGACCTCCTCTGGCACAACTTGAGGCTATTTCCTTTTGTCTTGTCACTTGTTACTTGAGAGAAGAGACCAACCCTCACCTGGCTCCACCCTCCTGTCTGGGAGTTGAAGATAGAGAGAATGTACTGCCTGAGCCTCCTTTTCTCCAGGCTGAGCCCCCCAGCTCCCTCACCTCTCATCACCAGTGCCAGCAAAGGAGTGCAATCATTCAAATAACTTCTCTCATCCTGCTGGCCACACCATTGCTGACACAAGTAAGGATACTATTGGTCTTCTTGCCCCCATGGCACACCTGAGCTCATGTCCAGCTGCTGTGGATCAGCACCCCCAGGTCCTTTGCCACGCTGCAGCTTTCCAACCACTCTGCACCAAGCCTGGAGAGCTGTGTGGGGTTGTGATTCAGGGTCAGGACCTGACACTTGGCCTTGTTGAACTTCATACCACTGGCTTTGGCCCATGGATCCAGCCTGCACACATCCTTCTGTAGAGCCGTCCTGCCCTCCAGCACATCAGTACTCCCACCTACCTTGGTGCCATCTGTGAACTTACTGAGAGTGCACTCAATCCCTTTGTCTAAATCATCAATAAATATATTACACAAGACAGGCCTCAATACTGAGCCCCAGGGAACCCCACAAGTGACTGGCTGCTGACTGGATTTAGTCCCATTCCCCACCACTCTCTGGGCCCAACCATCCAGCCAGATTTTACCCAGCAAACAGTGTACCTGTCAAAGCCATGAGCAGACAATTTTTCCAGGAGAATGCTGTAGGAGACAATGTTTTACTATAGTCTGTGTAGACAACACCCACAGCCTTTCCCTCATCTACCAAGCAGGTCTCTTTGCCAAGATAGCCATCAGGTTGGTCAAGCAAGACCTGCCTTTCACAAACCCATGCTGGCTGGGCCTGGTTCCCTGGCTGTTCTGCATGTGCCAGGTGATGGCATGCAGGATGATTTGCTCAATCACCTTCCCTGGCACCAAAGTCAGGCTGACAGTCCTGCAGTTCCCTGGAGAAAGATGGGCTAGATGTTTACATATATATTTGTGTATGTATATATCTGTACTGTGTATATGTGCACATGCTGGATGTGGGAACATGAAATTGCAACAATCCCACTCCTATCAGGCTACCAGGTTCAGCAGCTCTTACCCTCATCTGACATTGCAATGCTATGGCTAAACCAAGACTTAAAACAGGTGACTTGCAAGAGCAAAGTACCATGCTGGATGAGATGTTATCTGCTAAATATTCTTGCTTTTGTGTAAATGAAAGTTAGGGACCAATCAAAGAAAAGGCGCCTAAACCTGTGCATCCCACCTCAGTATGACATTGTGGTTTATAACATCTGTGGAACTGGCATTGAGTCACTGGAAGACATTGAGTTCAACAGGCTTCAGATCAGCCCAGGACTGCAAAACATCCTCATGGATGTCTCCTAAGAGGGGCTTCTGGCCAATGCAGCAGTAGAAGAAATATAGATAGTTTCACAGAATCACAGAATTAACTAGGCTGGAAAAGACCTTTGAGATCATCAAATCCAACCTATGACCTAACACCACCTCATCAACTGAACTATGGCACTAAATGCCACATCCAGTCTCTTTTTAAACACCTCCAGGGATGGTGACTCCCCAACCTCCCTGAGAAGATGATTCCATTGCCGAATCAGTCTTTCTGTGAAAGATTTTTTCATAATGTCCAGTGTAAACCTCCCTGTTGTGCAGCTTGAGACTGTGTCCTCTTGTCCTGTCACTGCTTGCCTGTGAGAAGAGACCAACCCTCACGTGACTACAACCTCCTTTCAGGGAGTTGTAGAGAGTAATAAGGTCTCCTCAGAGCCTCCTTTTCTTCAGTCTGAGCCCCCTCAGGTCCCTCAGTCGCTCCTCATAGTGCTTGTGTTCTAGATTCCTCACCAGCCTTGTTGCCCTTCTCTAGATGCATTCGAGCATCACAATGTCCTTCCTAAACTGAGGGTCCAGAAGTGGACACAGTACTCAAGGTGGGGTCTAACCAGTGCTGAGTACAGGGGAAGAATCCCCCTGGTCCTGCTGGCCACACTATTCCTGATACAGGTCAGGATGCCAGTGGCCTTCTTGGCCATGGGGGCACTCTGCTGGCTCATGTTCAGCCTGCCATCAATCAGCACCCCCCAGGTCCCTTTCTGCTTGACCACTGTCCAGACACTCTGTCCCCAGCCTGCAGTGCTGCAGGGGGTTTATGTGGCCAAAGTGCTGGACCCAGAACTTGGTCTTATTAGACCTCATACTGTTGGATTTAGCAGATCTGTCCAGTCTGTTCAGGTCCCTCTGCAGAGTCCTCCTACCCTCCATCAGATCCACACTCATTTCCATCTTTGTGTCATCTGCAAATTTGCTTATAGTGGACTCAATGCCCTCATCCAGATCATCAATAAAGATATTAAACAGGACTGGCCCCAGCGCTGACCCCTGGGGACATCACTAGTGACTGGCCGCCAGCTGGATGTGTATCAGCACCCCCAGGTGCTGATTCATCACCACTCTCTGGGCCTGGCCATCCAGCCAGTTCTTAACCCAGAGAAGAGTCACCTGTCCAAGCCATGGGCTGACAGCTTTTTCAGGAGTATGCTGTGGGAAATGGTGTTGAAGACTTTGTTGAAGTCCAGGTAGACAACATCGACAGCCTTCCCTGCATACACCAGGTGGGTCACCTGGCCAAAAAAGGAGATCAGGTTGGTCAGGCAGGACCTGTTCCTCCTAATTCCATGATGGCTGTGTCTGATTCCCCAGCCATCCTGCAGGTGCTGTGTGATGGCACTCAACATGACCTGTTCTATAATCTTGCCAGGCACTGAGATCAGGCTGATAGGCCTGTAGTTTTCCTGGATCCTCCTTCTGGCCCTTCTTGTGGATAGGCATCCAGCTTCCAGTGAGCCAGGACTGATGATAAGTGATGGAGAGGGGCTTCATGAGCTAATCTGCCAGCCCCATCATCATCCTATGATGGATCCCACCTGGTCCCATAGACTTGTGAGCATCTAAGTGGCTCACCTGGTCTCTGACTGCTTCTTCCTGGATAACAGGAGGGCTATTCTGCTCCCTGTACCCTATCTACCAGCCCAGGAGGACAGTTGCCCTGCGAATAACCTGTCAATATTACAGGCAAAGCTGAGGCAAAGAAGGTGTTAAGTACCTCTGCCTTTTCCTCCTCTTTAGTTACTATATTCCCCCTGCATCCAATAAAGAATGGAGGTTGTTCTTGCCCCTCCTTTTGCCATTTATGCATTCAGAAATATTTTTTTTATTATCCTTCACAGAAATGGTCAGATTAAGTTCTAATTGGGCTTTTGCCTATTTTTTTCCTACATGACCTAGCAATATCCTTAAACAATTCCTGAGTTACCTGCCCTTCTTTCCAAATGTGCACCCTATTTTTTTCCCTTGGTTCCTTCAAAATCTCCTTGCCCATCCAGGCCAGTTGTCTTCCCTGCCAGCTCATCTCTCAGCACATAAAGACAGTCTGCTCCTGCGTCTTCAAGATTTTTTTGTTAAAATATGTCCATCCTTCCTGGACCCCTTTATTTCTAAGGGATGTTTCCCTTAAGTACTCTCTGAGTCAGTCTCTTGAATAGGCCAAAGTCTGCCCTCCGGAAGTCCAGAGTGGAAGTTTTGTTGATGCCCCTCCTTGCTTCACTGAATATTGAGAACTCTATTATTTCATGGTCAGAGGAATGCCTGCTCCTGTCATAATACATGGGGCTGATATATTCACAGCAGAAAGTCAGTTCATGTTGCAGCAAACCCAACTTTATGAAAGTGGACAGGACATGCTGAAGCTTAAATTATCAGTTGCCAAGTACTTAGACTGAAGGAATGACCAAAGTGCCAAAACTGATCATTTGTGGCCTATTTCTAGTCTCCTTTTGAGACTGTAGTCACGAAAGAAAATTACACTTAGATGACAGGAAGTATAAAAAGAGACTGGAAATTGAATTATTTGAATCAAAACCCTAGAGAGAGCAAGAGGGGGATAGCTGATTGCAAGCACGGGTTTGGAGGATAACCATTTGTGCATGGTGCCACTTGGGTAACACCCAAGCTCTGCCCCAAAACTGTAGATTAAGAGCAAAAGGAAGGATCTAAAGGCAGGCCATCTCAGACAAAGAAGAATCACAACACTGCTGTATTTGCAAGGCATGGGAGGAATGAAATATTGGAAGAGGCAATACTAAACTTCTTGACCTCTCCTTAGCTGACTCAGAGGGAATGTAAAACGCTCAGAGGAATTGTGATTATGATCTTAGAATGCAAAGAGACTTTTACTACAGAAAACTGGAAAAAGTTGGAAGAGCTTGCAGTTTAAATTCATCTTTGTATAGCCCCAGTAGGATTAAAGGGCAGCACAGGCCAGTGTGGGGCCTGAAAGGAAGGTGAAGATTAGCACACGAAGAATAATTTGGAGGTCTCTGAAAAGAAGCAGAAGCAAATTCAAAGGATAATTCAATAAACAAATAAAGAGATTCACCAGAGAAAGCACAAAAACACATGAAGAAGAAGATAAGACTGTGCTACACAGACCACTAAGGAAAACACATTGTTTAAGAGTATTTTAAGATGAGTGAAGGCAGATGAATAGTACCTCTCAATGTGGAGGGAACCTGAGCTGGCTTTGGGGATCTCCTTGCAAATCTCTGAGATTGCAAAGGAAAGACTGAGGAATGATACTCCTAGAGAGTCACATGCTGGTGATACCCCAGAAAGTTTGTTTTTCAGGATCTTAAATTTGGAAAGCCCCATGTACAGGCTTTTGTACATGCAGTTAGATATCAGCAGGTGATTCTTGGTGATGCACCAAAACCTCTGGTTATCTCTCAGCGTGTGAGGTCTGGACCCTAATTCCTGAAGAAGTTAATTAAGAAGCTGTGGCACTCCAGTGCTTCTCTTCACAAAGCCCTTCCTGGCTAAGAGGACGCCCCTTTATTTATGCCTGCACAATTCCTTAAACATGACCTCATCTCAAAGCTTATTTGTCAGGAAAGGACTGTCTAGGCCATAGTGAGGAACTTCTGGACTTGTGATCCCAGATATATTTGGTTCAGGACAGATTTTGATTGTCTGAAGAACTCCTGTGGTTTCAAGAGAAGTAGAATGAGCCCTTGTGGTACTTCCTTTCAAATTTGTCGTTTGTCAAGAAAATTAGAAAATGAGAAGAAAGAGGAGTGAAGAACAGAAAGAGAGGAGAAATTATTTCCTTTTTAAAAAATGTTACTCAGGTATTCAGTTTTGAGAGGTATGCACTGTTATGGGATGTGACGCAAAGGGGAAAAGAAAGGCTGCTTATCTCTGGTTCAGTTTTGTTCCTATCTGAGAAATGGGAAAGCTGTTGGAGAGCAAGAATGGAGAAATGACTTGTTTAAGCTTTGCAGATTTTTCTTTCTTGAACATTAAGTTTTTAGGATCATCACTAGAATTAGTGTTAGGTAGCTGAGCAGATCAATGATTTAAATCTCTCACTACAAAGCTATTTCTTCATAAATTGTTTTTGGTTTTTTTTCAGGCCCACAGGGCATTTCTCCAAGCCTCAGGAGTGGGAATTCTCCCAGCAGATTTCATTCACATAGTAGGCAAACCCACAACAGATAAAAATAATCCCAATGCAGATGTATTGTCCAAAAAGGACCTGGATAATTCAGGTGGTATTGATACCTGACTTCTAGAGATTGTTGAAGTTAGTGGAGAATTTTGGCTTGTGATGCTGAAAAAGTAAGAGAAAAGGGAAATAGCTTACAACAAGAAAGTTAAATATTCATTCTGTTTAGCCATCAAGTGACAAATGTCCTTGATTACTATATAAAGTATCTTGTAGAAGAGAATACAAATTACCAGGAGCTCTCATGCAACGGAGAAAGAGCAAACCTAATGTAAGCAAATGTCTCATAAAGAAGGCACAACAAATTCAGGTTATAAAAGAATGGAAGTGTGGAAGTGTGTACAGTTAGGGCTGGGAACAGAAACAAAAGGAAGATACCTCTTAAGTCTTTGAAAACAGGCAGGTTTCTTTATTCAGGAAGAGCTGCAGTCAAATACAGATTACTCAGCTTAATATACAGGTAACTGGGTAACATTAAACAGCCTGCAATATGCAGGTCAGATGAGCCAATAATCACTCCTGGAGTTACACCATGATCTAAAACTCTTTAATCTGAAACTGGTCTGTCTTCAGCCTTTTTGGCATGATTCTGGTTTCAGATATTAGTGCAAAGCATGTGGATTTCATTACAATTGCTGAAAGTGTGTCCAGAACCAGAGACAGAGGCTTCAAATGACATCACACAACAGAAAGGTTTTTCCCCCCCCAAATCTACAAAGCACAGTACTCAGTCTGGGAAATTATTTTACCTGTTTTCAGCAAATCTTTTATGTGTGAATGTAATGATGTTCTACAGTGTTTCTGAAGCACAAGGTAAACAAGGGGAGAGATGTCCTGAAATTCGATCCTGCATTTAAGGAGAAAACATGCCTTGGTTTCTGGGGAAAGGAGCCTTAAATGGGAAGCAAGTAGTGATTTACAAGATTTTCTGTCAATAAAAGTATCTTCTGGAGTGTCATCAATGAAATTTATTTTGGGAATCACTCATCACCCAAACAGAAATAGATGTCCAAGCAGTCAAAATGTCAGAAGTGCAAAATCAGTCTGTACTTGGTAGATGTTCAGTAGAAGCCAGAAGACAAAGGAAAAGCAAGATGTGTCTTGTCCCAGAAACACCTCCTGAATCTTGTGTTGATTTCATGACTTCTTAGGGTGGGATCATGATTTTTTGGATAGCTGTGCTGTTATAGTACTGGAAGGTGATGACACAAGCACCTTGAAATACAGGAGGAAGGTGAAGTAGAAGGAAAATACATGCTGTCCTTGGATACAAAATATAGTCTTTTGATTCAAATCTCAGAAAGCTGTAAGATGTTGGTCCTTAATGTACAGGAATTATATAGCAGTTATTTCTTGATGTTAAGAGAATGTATTTTCTGTAAAAGATGGTGTGGAGTAGGAGAGGAGAAAGGAGAGGCATCTTTGCAAATGTTTAGAAATGTGGAGATCCTCAGTGTTTTGGAGTTCAGTGCACTGCTTCCTGTCACTTAAGAGACACAGATGAAATAACAGTGCTTGGCTGTATGTGATGTTTTGCTTTACAAAAACAGAGGCAAAGGGCTGAAAACTGAATTATCCATGCTTTGGTTGAAGGAGAAGGAAGAAAATGGAGGACATGATTCTAAGATGGTTTATTCAACACCTTATGAAAACAAGGTAGCCAGAAAGTCTTCTGATATGAATATGCAGAATCATCTTGAGGTTTTGGAAATCTGAGACTTGCAGGGCAAAATTCAGTCCCCACCTCCATCTATTGTCATGATGTTTCTTTAATATCTTAATGAACACTTGCAGGACACCAGATGTGGATGGATTGAGGAAGACTTAGAAACCCCTGTCATTTTCTTCAAAATCCCACCAGCTGAGCCCATCCTTTGAAGTGAAGGGAACGACTTTTACTCTGTCAGGCTAGCAACAAGAAAACAAGGCAGCAAAAGAGAATAGCTCCATGTACCCTTCGGCAGAATCAGTAGCTTAAGCTACTTCCAAAGCTACTTTGATATGGCCCTTTCCTCTCAGAGTTTTCCATTCAGAGATGCTTCAACCTCAACCATTTCAAATAGAGCATTACAGATCTATTTGAAAGGGCATATTTGAAAGGGATATTTTTTGAGTTAAAGCTTCACAAACTATCCAGGGCATCTGAGGCACTCATTATTTGTCATTAAAACTATTGAGCACCCCTAACCCCAAGAGAAAGCAGGAGGAACACACTGTTCAGAAATTTGGGAAAGCCCACTTTTAAAGTAATTTTCCTGTGTTGGAGCTATAAATACACCCACACACCCACACACATGCCTATCCTGAGGCCCTGCAAGGTAGTCTTTCCTCTGCTGGAAAAGTGCTGTAGGTGTTGAACAGTTTTGGCAGAACCTGAGTTCATTTAGCTGGGTCAGTAGATAGCTGGCTCTTAACCAGAAAACACAAAGTGGATGTAAATGGCAATTTCTGTAGCCAAGGCAATTTTCAGATGAGGTGAAGAAAAAGGAGTGAATACGGGAGTGAGGTATAGCATTGGCTGAAATGGAGTATAAGGTCACATAACTTACATTTAAACTTAAAACTCACCTTCCTTCACCAGCGATTCTTCACGATCTTTTCAAGCCACCCCTCTCATGCCGGAAGCTTTTAAAGGGGTTTCTTAACACATAGAACTTTCTGTTTCTCTTTCATCCTAAAAAGGCAGCCATTGTTCCAATGAAACCTCTTAACTAATTAGGGTCCAGCTCTGTGAGTGAAAGTCAACCAGGGGCTGGGGATCAGGCTCACCACTTTGCGGTGGTCACAGTGGTTTCGGTTTTGTGCCATCTGCTTTCCTTGCTTAAGAGCTTGCGTTTTGACATACTGCTTCAATACAATACATTTTATGACACCTTTGCTGGAGGGCCAAAGGCCACATTCCTTCCATCTATGCTGCATGCAATTTTCATTCTCTTGTCTTCAATGCATTATAGAAACCAATCTTTCTTCCTTCCTTCCTTCTCTTTTTTTTTCTCTTCGCCCGCCTGCCCCCATCACCCCCCCCTCCAAGATAACTCAAGATTGTGGGTTATTACCTCAATCCTTTTCAGCTGAGAAAGGTTTGAGGTAATGACCTGAAATTTCCTGGAAAAGATCCCAATAAGCCCCAGATGAAAACCACCTGCAACATATTAGGGACCCTCATGGCATAAAGAAACATTAGTTCAAGTAATGAGAATGTACACTGATCAGCTACTTATGTACCAGCTGGTAAGAGGCATGTATGATCAGCCATGAATATGAACCAGGTGGGGACATTAGCTGATTGGTTAAGTTATGGCAAGAAAGGTGAAAAAATATATTGTCTTTTAGGAAACAGTTTCCTAAATCACCATTCTCAAAGCTGCATTGGGGATCTGACTCTTTGTGGTAGCAAAAATCTGGAAGAGATACACAGAATCTGCATGATGCTAAATGCTACTGAGTTATGAACCCATGGAGCCCCACTGATTCTTGCTTGATGCTGTAGTATCAAGGCGAAAAAGCCAGAGAACTTTTTATTGTTACCACAGGGAGAAAAGAGTTCTCTTTTTCTCTACGCACAGTTAAAATAATGTCCTTTTTCATCAGTAATAAGAAAATGCATCACCTCCCCCTCGACCCCTCAACAATTCTGTAGTTCTACAGACACAAGCAAGCAAGAGGGGATCATGATAAAACAGTCATTTTGGCTCACCTCCAGGAAGATACTTCAGCTTTTGTTTTCTACTGAAGTTGAATGCACTTATGGAAGTGAAGGTGAGTTAATATTGAGTGGCTCTGGACCTTTTGTGTTACAGAGCCATCTCATCATCTGATATAAGTTTCACCATGCAGTAAGATGGGAACATGAGTTGTTCTTCTTTGGAGTATTGTTTTATTAAATCCAGATGATGCAATTCAGCCCAGAGCCCAGTGCTATCGATTCTTCTTACAAACCAAGGACAATATCCTGCCACAGAAAGGTGCCAAGTATCAAAAGGACTGAGAATTTTAACAGGCTACCCAGGTGTTGTGGTTTGACACTGGCCAAACTCCAGGCACCCATGAAAGTTGTTTGCTTACCCTCTCCTGCTACAGCTGGGCAAAGGAGAGGGAAAAAAAATAATCAAGGGCTCATGAGTTGAGATAAGGATTAGGAGAAAAATATTCTAAGGGCAAAACAGGTTTAAATTTAAAGATATAAAGTAAATTTATTATCAACAGAGTCAAAGGAGGATAATGAGAAGTAAAATAAGTCCTTAAAACACCATTTTCCCCCTAGCCCCTCCCTCCTTCCCACTAACAGCACAGGGAGACAGGGCGTGAGACTTTTGGTCAGTTCATCACTTGAGATCATTTTCTGTTCGCTCAGAGAGAGGAGTCTTTTTTCTGCTATTCTGTGGGGTCCTTCCCATGGGCAAACAGTCTTTCCAAAACTGTTGTGGCATGGGTCCCTTGTCGACAAGGGAGATGAGGGGTGGAGTGTATTGGTTTGGCACAGCCTGGTTTTTGGTAGGTGGGGGGGCCACAAAGATGGCTCCTATGAGAAGCTGCTGGAAGATTCCCACCATGTGCAGAAGAGCCAATCCCTGATGGCTCTGAAGATGGACATGCTGCTGGCCAAGCCTGGGCCAATTAGAGATGGTGGTAATGCCTCTGTGATAACATATTTAAGAAGAAAATCAAAACAAAGGGGGCTAGTTTTTTTTCTAATCAGAGAAGAGGACGAGGTAATGCCTCTGTTATGACATATTTAAGAAGAAAATCAAAACAAAGTAAAGGGTTTTGCTTCTAGTCAGAGAAGAGGGGGAGGTGAGAATATGTGAGTGAAATAACATGGAGACACCAAGGTCAGTGGAGAAGGAAGGGGAGGAGGTGGTCCAGGCTCTGGAGCCAAGATTCCTCTGCAGGCTGTAGTGAAGACCATGGTGAAGCAGGTTGTCCCCCTGCAGGCCATGGGGATCCACAGGGGATGCAGAGATCCACCTGCAGCCCATGGGGGAGGAGCCCATGCTGGAGCACGTGAATGACTGGAGGAGGCTGTGATCCAGTAGAAGACCCGGTGGAGAGAGAGGGCCCTTGCTCCCAGGCTGGAGCAGCCTATCCTTGGAGGACTGCACCTTGTAGGAAGAGAGCCACGTTGCAGCAGTTTTGGGAGGACTGTTTGTCCATGGGGGGAACTCACATCTGCAGCAGGTGCGATATGGCTGCTGCTTGTAAGAGTGGACCCACAATGGGGAAGTCCATGGAGAACTGTCTCCTGTGGGAGAGACCCCATGGCCTCACACTGGAAGGACTCCACTCCGGAGCAGTGGAAGAAAAGCTTGGTGATGAACTGATCAAAAATCCCATGCCCTGTCTCCCTGCACTGTTGGTGGGAAGGAGGGAGGGAGGGGCTGGGGGGGAGAAGGTGTTTTAAGGGCTTATTTTACTTCTCATTATCCTCCTCTGATTCTGTCGGTAATAACATTCACTTTGCAACTAAAGTTGAGCCTGTTTTGCCTTTGAAGTGTTTTCTCCTGGTCCTTATCTCACTCATGAAGCCTTTGTTAACATTTTTTTCTTTTCCCTCCTTTGCCCAGCTGTGGCAGGGAAGGGTAACCGAGCAACTCTCGTGGGTACCTAGCATTGGGTCAATGTCAAACCACAACAGAGGGGCAGTGTTCAAAGGATAGGCTGCTCTAGTTTGGAAGCAAGGGCCCTCTCTCTCTATCTCTGGAAGCAGAGTCCCCCCTCTCTCTCTCTCTCTCTTTCTCGGGGTCTTCCACTAGGCCATAGCTTTCTCTAGCATCCACCTGCTCTGGCGTGAGCACTTTTCCCACAGGCTGCGAGTGGATCTCTGCATCCCCCATGGACTTCATGCATTACAAGGGGACAGTTTGGTTTACCACCATCCTCACCACAGCTTGCAGAGGAATCTTGGCTCCAATGCTTGAAGCACCTACTCCCCCCACTTTTTTTCCACTGACCTTGGTGCCACCATGTTGTTTTCCCTCACATGTCCTTCTCTTCTCCGACTAGAAAAAAAACTGCTGTTTGTAGTTACCATTGTCAACAAGTTTCATTAATTCAAAGATTTTTGCAAGACCCCGCAGCGCCGAGAAGTTTATCTTGTCTAGGTTCCATGTTGGGAACTGCTTGTCATAATTCCGCTGCCAGCCCTGTGGCCCCACCTCCACTGCGTGGGCAGTGGCGGTTGCTGTGGCATTGGCGCTATTTAATGCCTCTCTTCATGTGGGGCACCGGGAAGGGGAAGCTGCCATCGCCACCCCTGCCCTTCTGCCTGCAGTGGCTATCTAGGGGTGGCCAGGCAGGCAAGGCTCACCAGAAAGGGGAAGCCACCACTACCCCTGCCCTTTTCACCTGCAGCACAGATGGCTAGGGGCGGCCAGGCAGGCAAGGCTTGCCACAGGCCATGCCAAGATGGCGGCTGCCATGGCAGCGCATTGCCACGCACTGCACAGGGGTGGCCCCGAGTGGCAGCACTTTGCCACCCCTGGAAAAAAACTGCACTTGTGCTATATTGATTTTCTTCTTAAATATGTCATCACAGAGGCATTAGCAACATCTCTAATTGGGCCATCTTCAGAGCCATCAGAGATTGGCTCTGTCAGACATGGTCACAGCTTCTAGCAGCTTCTCACAGAAGCTAATCCTGTGGCCCTCCCCCACTACCAAAAAATTAGGCCATGCCAAATCAACACACCAGGACAGTGGTGGAGTCCCTATCCCTAGAGGGATTTAGTAGACATGTGGATATGGCACTTGGGGACATGGGTTAGTGGTGGGCTTGGAAGTGCTGGGGGAACAGTTGGACCCAATGATCTTAGAGGGCTTTTCCAACCTAAATTGTTCTAAGAGATCTGAAGGAGTAACAGCAGCTTGGGTGCTCCAATACCCAAGTATTTTACCCATCACACCCAAGTAGGGACGCAACCTATTGCAACTGATCTACTATATTGCAAACAACACTGTTCCAGAGCCCAAACCAAGGCAGAAGAAGGAGCTTCCAGCAGAACAGTCTGTCCAGAGAATGGCATGCTTATGGTGGGGGAAGGAACCCCCATATTTAGTTTCTCTTCCCTTTTTCCTTTCCAATGAAACCACACTGGATATTGTGAGAGCAGAACAATGACTCCTGAAAAATGAAGTCCAGGCAGCTGCCAGCTCTTGTGACTTCATGGTGCAAGTCATTAAATCTATGTTTTTTCTTAAAGCCCCAGTTCCAGGAGCTGAGTATGTGGGTTTCATTTCTTCCCTCCTTGGGGGAAAAAAATAAAAGTTTCTTTTGCTCTCATGGATGTTGAAAAAGCTGGAATGTATGTCCTGAGTGTGCCTCAATGTACCAAAACCAAGGAGTCAGAGAAAAAGAATCCAGAGTACATTAATCCTCACGATTTCTAGGCCAGCCTTAGAATTTATGAGCCTGTTGTTTCAGATTCATCATTTTGGCATGGTTGGCAGAGATGAAATGGAATATAAGAAACAGCTGAGAGGAAGAAAAGGGAAAAGTGACTTGTTTGACCTGGTTCTCCATGCTGGGGTGCACTGAGCAATTATTTACAGTAATTCTTCTGTGCCTCAGTATATTCTCCAAAATTGCCTTGCCTGTCACTTTTGCAAAAGTATAACTGCCAGGCTAGAGCTGGAAAGAGTTTGATGACATTTTCAGGAAATTTTTGAATAATATTCCAGTTTTATTTTATTCACTCTGTGATTTCTATCTCTTTTTTGTTTCTTTTTTTGCCTCCTGCTCAGTAGAGATTTTGCAACAAACCTTTGCCCCGCGCATGGCCTTTTTGCACATTAAGAAGCACAAAAGGAGTAGAGAACAAACGGCAACCTCATTTTTTGTTTTTCACAGGTTTCCTAAGAGAAAAGGTTTGCCATCTCAGTGGAAATCTGACAAAATAACACAGGAGGGGTTGGACCCATCAGCCAAGCCAAAGAGCTGCAGGGTAGCTACATGAAAACCAAGTCACTCTACTGGAATAATTTATTGTAGCTGGTTTGCAGGGATAATAACAAAAAGAAATTCAGCTCTTTTATCTCCTCTTGCAGCATGAGGTCCCATGCCAGACATTTGCAAAGCACTTTTCTCAAGCTGTATTGAGAGTTTCATCTGAAGTGTTGTGCAGGAGTCAGCTATGGAGTGTAAAGATAGAGAGTACTTTGGACCTGATTAGCATAAGAGATTTGATGATCAGAATGCCTTGGCAAGAACAAACAGAGCTTTGAAGATTGCAAGAGGATTGGATCAAGACTGGCTGACCGGAAAGAAGATTGAATCAACTTCTGCAAGCAAGAGATGTTGCAAAATGTATGAGTTTGTTTATATGATGATGAACCCAATCCTTGTAGTAAAAAATTACTAGCCTTCCTAGAATAGTATATAAGCATATGTAGTCCACAATAAATTCAGATTCTGACCACCAGTCAGTTGTCCCCGCCTCTCTCCATTGCCAATAGTTAGCTAGGAGGGAAAACGGCACAAAGTATCACTGTGGATCTGTAACGTGGCATCTCAGGGCTTCACAGTGCATTCCTTCAGCACATCCTGCTTGTGAAACTTCTGTTTATCATCCCGTGTTAGTCCCAAATTGGTAATGCCCAACTAGAAGCATTTTTGGCTGCTCCTTGACTTGTGGTAGGTGGGTCACTGGCTTGCTGTACTGCTATCTGGGGCTGGGACATCTCAGACCATCGCACCTTCTCTCTACCATGGAATGTAGCCCATAGGGCTAGGAGGACTTCAATCACTTGGGTCCTCCTGAACCTGAATGCCTTTACATTACCATCTAGTCCCAGTCCTCCTCCACCTGAAAATACCCTTCCAAACCATGACCTCCTTGTCCTTAGTTCTCAAGGACACAGTAGTGCCTGCCTTCTCACTTGGCCAGATGCATGCTCAGATGATTGTGCTGACTTTGCTGTTCATCAGTATTAATTTATATCTCTAGGACTAAATCCTGGCAATTAACAGTGAAAGTTCTTCAACTGAATTGATTGAAGAAATAAATAGCAGAAAAATATAGAGAAATAAGGGCTGCTAAGAAACCACTTCCAATTTGACAGAGTAGTTCTCAAGCACTGATGAGGCCACACCTTGAATCTTGTCTTCACTTTTGGGTCCCTCACAACAAGAGAGACACTGGGTGCTGGAGGGTGTCCAGGGAAGGGAATGGAGCTGGGGAAGGGTCTGGAGCACAAGTCTGATGAGGAGTAGCTGGGAGCTCTCAGCCTGGAGAAGAAGAGGCTCAGGCAGAACCTTCTCACTCTCTACAACTCCCTGACAGGAGAGTGCAGCCAGGTGGGTATTGAGTTGTTCTCCCAGGTAACAAGTGTTTCAAAAAGAAGAAATGGCTTCAAGATGTGCCAGAAGAGATTTGAATTGAATATTAGGAAATATTTCTTCACTGAAAGGGTTATCCACAGTCTGGCACAGTCTGCCTAGAGTGGTGGATTCCCCATCCCTGGCAAGATTTAAAAGCAGTGTAGATGTGGCACTTGGGGATGTGGGTTCATGGTGGCCTTGGCAGTGATGGGGGAATGGGTGGACCCAATGATCTTAGAGGGCTTTTCCAAACTAAAATATTCTATGATTCTACAATAAAAGTTCATTTAACTTTCAAAACTAACAAAATTAGTCAAAAATTATTCAGTCCAAGGTGTGCTGGTAGAAAGGGACTTCTACCATACAAACATAAAAGCAGCATAATCTGTTGTCTGTTTTATTTGCCACTACAGAAAATTGTTAGGCTTTACCCACCCATCTAGCTATTCCTTCAGAAGCTGGAGGCTGCTTTTAAATCTTCCCCTTAAAGAAGCACAACTCCCTTAGGCTCATCTTATAGTTGCAAGTGCCTGACCACCTTGGTAGCTTCACAGAGCTTAGAGGTTTTTAATCTCATCTGGAAGGACTGTAGGCCAAAAAAGGGGCAATGCAAGGAAACCAGGAAGAGCATTCCCTCACAGGAGTGCTAGTCCAGCTTTGGGGCCTCAAGGAATTTGCACATCTCTGAAAATATGGTGGTAAGTGCAAGAGCAGATTTACTGGGTAGACTGAGAAAATCCATCATCTTTTCCCTCTTAGCACTGCTCCATCTATCACACACACATGATGAGGAGCCAGACTGCTGCCCTTTTTAATATTACAACGCCCCGAAGCCCTGAAGCGCTTGAGTCCAAACTCTGAGGTCTCTCAGGCTGTTCTTTGGCAATGGAACATAACACACACCATGCAGCTTGTTCTGCCTTTCCATTACAAACCTCTTTTAAGTTGCAAGTGACTTCAGCAGTTCAGCTTGACATTTCCTATGCCTTGGGATGATTTTGTGGTGTGAAATTTTCACAAAACCTTGGCTCATGAACCTGAAGTGGCTTTGCCAATGTCTTTTTTTTTTTTTTTTTAAATTCACACAGTCAGATTCTCGGCTGATGTCTGCAGTTCACAACTGCTATGTACCCAGCCAGCTGCTGCTGCTATGAAGGGAAATTGCGAACTCTGCAGAAAGCATTATGTTTTCATGATACTGCTAATTCTCATTTAGGCATAAGCCCTTTTTTTCCTTTCTGAGTTAAAGGTTTGCCTGGGCCATGGCTGTAGGGAGCTCAGGTCCATGCAGTATGATGCAAAGCCTGAGAGCCAAGAAACATAATCGTGGCTCTCCAGTCTCTGACCCAGGTCTGACACAAATAGTGCCAAGATATTGCTGACGTTCGGAGGTTTCTGCCTGATGCTCCTCAGATGTTACAGTAGTGTTGAGGTGTTTCATCGGAATGACTTCTGCACAAGAGTGCCTTTATTTTTAGTGCTTTGATTTGCGATTTTCATTTATACTGTCTTCCTTTTTCTCCAAAATTTGGTAACATCTTTACTTAGACCTAGTTTCTCAGTCCAGGTGCCATGAATTCCCTAGCTCATTGCAAGGGAAGATCTGACAACAGATCCCAACAGCACCATGATGCATGGTGTAGCTGGCATGTTGGAAGGAAGGGATGCCTTCCAGAGGGGCTTTGACAGGCTGGAGAGGTGGGCCTGTGCAAACCTCATGATGCTCAAAAGGCCAAGTGAAAGGTCCTGCACATAGGCTGGGGCAATCCCAAGCACAAGGGTAGGCTGGACAGAGAATGGATCAACAACAGCCCAATAGTGGAGAAAGACTTGGGGGTGTTTGTGTATGAAAAGCTCAATATGACTCAGCAAAGCATACTCGCAGCTCAGAAAGCCAACCACATCCTCAGATACATCAAAGGAGGTGTGACCAGTGGGTCAAGGGAGATGTATCTGCCCCTTGACTCTGCTCTTTGGACACCCCACCTGGAACACTATGTGCAGCTTGGGGCCCTCCAACATAAGAAAGATGTGAAACTGTTTGAACAAGTCCAGAGAGGGGTCACTAAGTGATCGCAGAACTGGAGCACCTCTCCTATGAAGACAGGCTGGGACAGTTGGAACTTTTCAGTCTGGAGAAGAGAAGGCTGCAGGGAGACCTTAGAGCCCTTGCTAGTGCCTAAAGGAGGCTTACAAGAAGGCTGGACAGGGACTTTTCACGAAGTCATGTAATGATGAGACTAGGGGGAATGGCATTAAGATCGAGGAGGATAAGTTTAAATTAGATATAGGGAAGTAATTCTTCCTGTGCTGGTGCTGAGGCCCTGGCACAGGTTGCCCCACCCTGGAATTGCTCAGCAGCAGGCTGGATGGAGTTCTGAGCAACCTGGTCTAGCGGAAGGTGTGCCTGCCCATGGCGTAAGATTGGAACAAGATGTTTTTAAAGGTCTCTTCCAACCCAAACCATTCTATGATTTTATGATTCTATGAGGTGGCTCATCAGCCAGACCCCAGACTTCCACACAGCTCCCCTGATGCTAGGATTAGGACATGGGTGACAGAAATGCCTATATTAAGGTGTCAGCTAACTTCCCAGTTTGCCTTTCCCAAGCAGCCTTTTCTTTACTTTTGTTTCCCTCCATCACCCCAAATGAGATATTTCCTCTCTGGTTTGTGCAGGCAAAAAACCATTTATCTTCTTTTCAAATCTGTTAAAAATAATCATGTCAAGGCCTGTGGAGGGCTTGAAAAATGTGCTAATATTAAGCAGACTTTCATACTAAAATCTCCGTATCCCATGAAAGGTCGGTCAGTTCAGTTCATACGCTACAGGAAAGACAAATAACAGCATTAATGACTGGATCTGGCAAAAAATTAACTGCAGTCAAGTAAGTTTCTAATGCAGCCATGGGGTCAGGGCTGTAATGTGTTAATTGCTCACATGGGGTAGTCATCCAGCTAAACCCTCCTCACTGAGTGGTTATATCAGTGTGATGTATGTCATAAATCTGTGAACCTGAAAAGTAATCATGTTTCTGTTGCCTATGGTGGCTTCTTGTCTTTCACAACTCACCCTAGGGCTGGGTAAGTTGGGCTGGGGGAATCTGTCTGTTGGGAGTATTTTTGGAATAAGTTATTGATGAGGCAGGGATTGAGAAATCTCAACTGATGTCCCTCATGGAGGGGCGGAGCTCTCCTCATATTCATGAAGCTCATTACTGTCTCCTAAGTGTTCTGGTTGCATCTTGGGGTACGGCCAGATAACTTAGGAAATTTTTACATATTCCTAGTTTGCCCGTGTAGGTCTCTCTTGGTGCCTCTGTGTCCCATCAGCTCTTTCCATCTCTCTTATCTGCTTGTGGGGACTCTGAACCTGCCTCTTGCATTATGTCAGTGTCTCAGAGTCCCAGCTGCAGGCAACTGTTCCTATGAGTCCTGCTCATGGAGGAAATGCTCTGGAAGGGTCTGAGTAACAGGGAACCTCTCCTCATCCCATCTGCATTATGAAGCAGAGACTTGCAAGGGTCATCTCCCCCAGCTTCCCCTCCTTTCTCTTTTATGTCAGAGGAATCCATCATTCATCCTGCTGTGCAGTGACCCAAGGAGAGATGAACCAGCTTCCCCTGTTTTCAGGTTGCCCAGTGCTTTCTGGGATCAGTGCCCATACAAACACATCCATCCCTGTCCCTCTGGATATGGCTTGGGCACCTGGCCCTGCTGCTGGCAGCAACACACAAGCCATTGTCATGACTGCTTGTTACTGAAGCTCAGAGCTGTCAAGATAAGAACCATCCAAATGACTGTCTGCTTCAAGTACCAGACTCACCTGAAAAGTCTCCCCAAGATTTTGGAGGACTTTACAGTGGAAGACATAGGTGCATTCATTGGCTTAGAAAATGAGGCTGTGCCGTGGCCAGAGAATTTTATGGTTTTGATGCTGGCTTAGATGTTGTTATGCTGTTTCAATGCACAATTTTACAGGTAACTGAATATTAAAACCTTTTCCAATAGCAAATTGCATCAGTATATCAGGCAGATGGTTGTCCTTTGGGAGACCTGGCACCTCCATCCTTACATGATGCCAAATCAAGTAATTCAGATAAGTCTTGAAAAGTCTTCAAGAGCTTCTTGAAAAGTCTTCAAGAGCTCCCTCAGCTTTCTCTTTGGTCTTTGTGTTGCCTCAAAGTGAGGCTGAGATTTTTGTTTGAGGGCTTGGCTGTGCTGTTTGTGTCTGCTGAATGCAGAAGAGCTCTTCTAGGGGGTGACTAACCACTGTGGACACCTCCAGGTCTTGGAGATAAGTGGAGAGGGCCACAGGACACCACTAGCCAAAAGTAATTAAATGCCCAAAACCTCAAGTGTAGGGGTGGAAAAATGAAGGGATCCTTTATTATCTCAGACTACCTTTGGGCAGCTCCATTTCTATGCAACTGCTTTTCTAGCCCCTTTTTCAAATGTCCTAGTTTGAAAGGGGCTTTTAAAAGCAGGATATGTTCTCTATCTGTACAAAACACTGAGCAGACCCATCAAACAGCTAATTGCTAAAGGGAAGGGGGTAACTTTTCAATGAGCAGAAGAGAGCCTGTTTATAAGTATGAAGAATGTGCACACTGATTTGCACTTGTAATCTTGCAGTGTGCCATGAATTTGTTCATGTCTGTCTGTTTTCCTCTCAGTGTCTGGTCTCAAAAACAGCTGCCATAGTTTCTGTGGTGAGTGTGTACTTGAGTGACAAGCCTCTGCTACCTGCAGCAAAAGACCTGAGTTATTTCATTCTGGAAGTTTGCTCAGTACTGCCATTACCAGGCTTAAAGTTTTCAGTTGCTCATATCATAGGAATTGCGTTGCACTGAACTGTCTGCTGCATGTCCTGGCTGCACTGGCTATTTCAGAGCCAGTTTCAAACTCTCCTATAATCTTCTAAAGCAAAATCCAGTCTGGCCAATACATTCTTTCCATGCAGCATTTTCTGAGCTGCAGCCAGACCCTTGTGTAACATTCACCCCCTGGCTTTGGGAGGAAGAGCTGCCTGTGCATCTCTGTAGTTCTTGTGGACCACGCCTCCTGGAGGAGGTGCCCATATCTATCCCAGTCTCTCTGAGCAATTAGCAGTGCAACGGGCTTTGATGTATGTCATGAATGGCAGCCTGATTACAGATCCTTGCTCTGGAGTTCATTAAACTGAAAGGATGTGAAAGAAAAACTGCTTGGAGAAAGCAAGATGTACAAATGTGTGTCATCCTCAAATGAGCCCTGCAATACTCTTGTTTTACAGAGATTGCATTACTTGACACTGTTTTGGGCTCGTGAAATCCAGGTTGATGGTTGGGGCTTGGCAAGACCTCTCAGATTGTCTATTCTCCACTGCAGACAGCTGTGGTGGATGGACTGTGTCAAGGGCAAGCACTGGGAGATTTCCTCCACCTCTGTCTTCCATGCACTGCAAGTTGGGGCACTCAAGTCCTGCCTGCCCTAAAGCACGATCCCAAGCATAGCCGATGGGTGCAGAGAGGGACTTCTCTAGCTCTCCAGCACTGGGAGTTTGGTCATGGGGAGGAAAAAAATCTTGCCATTGTCCTACCTGCATCAGGGTTTCAGCTCTGGCCACTGAGCTACAAAGCAGGTGCCAATTTGGTGTCTCCAGGAAGTGGGCTCTTCTGAGCCCCTGACATCCTGATCTAGATCTTAGTTCATGTGTACATGGATCACATCCCTGCAGTTAAGACTCCTGGAAGTTATTTTTGCTGATAAGCACTTGGGACACATGCAACCTTTTATAAACATTCTGGAGATATGCAACCATTTATAAACACTGATTAGCAGGGGGAAAAACAAAACCAAAACAAAATTGCAACTTAAAGAGTAATGGGAAAAGCTGTGCTCTGAGTTTGATGGATTTAGTTGTTTTTAGTGAAGCAGGCAAGTATGCCCATGTCTAATCAGTGAGAAAAAGTAAAAAGCAGGTTAGCTTTTTAATTAATGTAGCAGGTTAATTAATCTGCTGTGGGTTAACCACCACGGAAGAAGACAACAACGTCCTCAGAGAGGCTGTTGCAAGATTGCTGTGCAGTAATGCTCTCCCTTATTTCCCCAGACTCTGCTTTCCTTCCTGGGGGCTCATGCTATGGAGAGACTCTGGGATCTACCTGGAAACTAAACCTGCTAAATCCCTCACAGAGGAACCTGACTGCTTGCATGCCCTTTCTGCCTGAGCTAGACATTTAACACTAACCAGAGAAGTGCTCTTTATACTGAGTGGGACACTGCTTTTCCACCCTCTCACTGCTAATCTACAGCGGGTGCATTTGTCCTCACTGTGGAAACATTTGTTGCCATCAAAATTCCTCTATCAGTGCAGAAAGGGCTGAAAGCATCTTTACTGCACATGCACAATGCCACAGAAACCAGCTGATGCTGCATTTTCTGCCAAGCTCAGAATCCATTGCAGGTAATTTGAGTTGAAGGGAATTCCTGATGCAGAGTCAGGCATGTCACACTGCAGTTGGCAAGGCTCTCTATCTTTCTCCACGAGTGTATGGAAAATCACAGTATGAAAAGACAGTGTCCATAAAGGAGACAGAGGAGTCCTGCAACTTTATTCGAATAAAGGGAGAGAGTCTACCAGGGCACACGCCCACGAAGTTTTCTCTCTTCAGGTTTGAGAGGGCACAGCCTCCTTTTATCCTAAAGTCCCCGTCGTGTGTTACCCTCTTCCTTTCCCCATTGGCTGAGGTACTAAGAAGGTACAGACTTCCCGAACCGCCTACCACATATCCCCCCTTGAACCTGTTATTTTACCCCAAAGTTCAGAAACTCAGGCTTGTGCAGAGCCCCTTGTCAGTTTCAGGAGCCAAGCTGTCTGTGCTCTGCAACAAACCTGCTGCTTGAAGCTAGTAAAACCCATTTCAAAGACGTTAACACCCATGGAACTGTTTGTAAAGATATTAGCACACATCTTCCCTCTCATGAGGATCATAAATCACAGAATACTTTGGACTGGTAGGGACATTTAAAGGCCAGCTAGTTACATCCGCCTGAGAGGGACCAATTTGATTTTTATTTATGCCTCAACATGTGTTTTACATGAGGTGAAAAATTGCTATAGGGGCTGTATACATGCTGGGAGCCCTGTCCGTGGTGAGACTTTGCCTAGCAGCCAATCAGGGGAAAGAAAGCGTCCACGATCGGTCTGTAAACGTCCCCCTCTCCCAACCCCCGCCTCCTTACCAGTGGCACACATCCCCGGATGCCCAAGAAAAAAATGCCCGGGAAATCAGGCTATGGGAAGGACCTTAGCACATAAAAGCAATTAACCACTTAACTGCGCCACAACCCCTAGCCATTTTTCTTTGGGTTTCTTGGAGGGAGTGGGGGCTTGCCTGGAGAGTCATCTTGGCCTGCCTCCCCCCCCTCGCCTTTTTCTCCCTGTGGTTCTGCTTCCCTGTCCACATCTGTCCGTCTGCCCTGTTTCGCTGCTTCTCCGAGGCAGCTCGACACCACGGCACTCAGTGCTCCACTGTTTCCCTGACAGAGCAGCTGCCGCCACCTGCAGCCGCCATGCTCCGACCCTGGCAACCTGCAACTGCACGAGTGCGCCCGTAACCACAGCAACCTGTTCTTTGGCAACGGGAGAGACACGCAGTCCCGCTGCTGTTTGGAAATCATGCCTAGCCCGCCACGGGAGCCACGCAGACTCACCGCAGCTTGCAGCACACACTCTCCATCTGCCGAGCTGGTGCTAACAGGGCGCCCAGAGTACAGCAGTAAAGACCTATCCCGGCTTTCTGTTTCTCTCTGTCTCTTTTCCTCTCTTTGCCCCCTTTTCTCTCCCCCTTCAGTAGGAGCACTTATCTTTCTTTATCAATAAACAGTCCTCAGATATAACATTGTCGCACTTGAGCTTTATTTTCATCCAAGAAAACCATCAAAAAGAATCCTCCCTGACTTCCTTTTTACAGCGGGATGGGACACCCCCATTCATGGGCAGGGATAACCAGGTTGCTCCAAGCCCCATTCAGCCTGGCCTTGGACACCTCCAGGGATGGGGTATCCACAGCTTCCTTGGGCAACCTGTGCCAGGACCTCACTACCCTCACACTAAAGAACTTTTTCCTAATATCTGGTCTAAACCTATTCTTTCAATTTGAACCCATTCCCCCTTGTTCTGACATACAGGCTCTTGTAAATAGTTTTGCCCTGTCTTTCCTGTAAGTTCCTGTTGTGGTTTGACACAACAATGCCAGGTACCCAATGCCAGGCACCCATGAAAGTCACTCAGTCACTGTCCCCTGCCACAGATGGGCAGAAGAGAGAAAGAAAAATTAATGAAGGCTTCATGAGTTGAAATAAGGACCGGGAAAAAACACTCCAAGGGCAAATCAGCCTCAACTTAGAAGTACAAANGTCACTGTCCCCTGCCACAGATGGGCAGAAGAGAGAAAGAAAAATTAATGAAGGCTTCATGAGTTGAAATAAGGACCGGGAAAAAACACTCCAAGGGCAAATCAGCCTCAACTTAGAAGTACAAAGTGA
>VZSE01004855.1:0-88549 GCA_013398275.1 Promerops cafer
TCATATTGCAAAGACCTGTTTTCTGGCCACTTTTCCTCACCTTCCAAGACATACTTCGGCCACCATATGCTACAGTAATCAATCAACTTATCTTTACGTAAGTCTTGCCCAAAGTTACCCTTTTTCCAATGTGCCAATAGGCACCCCAATGGAGAAGTNCCTCGAGAAACCCTCGGTGCCGGCAGGAGCATGAGCGGGTCGCGAGCTCCTCAGCAGCACTCACAGGGTCCCATCTGGGTCGCCAAAAATGTTAGTGTTCAGGAACACATAATCACAGATGGATTATATGCAGGTGCTTTTATTGAAGAGCTCTAGAAGCCAGGGGTACAAACCCAAATCTGACTTTGACATTGATTCGAGATGCATACATATTTATATTCTAACATTATATAACTACCTATTGTTTTATTGTATGAGCATGATTTTTCTAGTGTTACTACTAAACAATCATCATGTTTAACTTTTGGTAAAATCACATCATTTATCAATACACTTAACAATCATATCATTTATCAATGTGTAGGTGCAGTTCTGCATGATCTACTAAAACAAAGTACAACATTCTCTTTCAATGGCCTACCAGGTCTACTCCACCTCCCTGAACATTGCTTGCAGTTCTTATGATTTTAGAAACATTTTTAACCCCATGTTAACAAATGGAGACACTGAGAAACACAGGAGAACACTTGAACTCACAAAGTAGAAACAAACAAGAGGTATATTGGAGGCAACAGAAGGAAATAGTGAGGCAATGAGAGAGAGAAAGAAAAGGAAGGGGAAAAGGTGTGAAAAGCTGAAAATGGCAAGATGCAGGAGAGAAAATGGGAGAGAGGAAAAGGGAGGGAAAGAGAAGGAATTGTATAGGCAAAGGACCAGAAAGAGGAGAACAATCCTAGGGAGCCTGCTGTGGTGGGTCGCAGAGGAGTTCACAAGCCCATGCACTCCAACTATTTCTTTTTGATTCTGTGTCATTGTCAGGCTTCAGACTGCAGCTGCAAATTGTTTGTCTGGCAGTTCTGGTAGGTTTGATTCAATAACTCCTGTAAGAGGGCAGGCAGGATATCAATGCTGCTTTATTGCCTTTTTCTCTGCCTACAATAGCATTCCTCCAGTTATACAGTATTATAAAGTGCCATCACTGGGGGTTGTATCTCAGCATAGTCACATCTCATCTTCCTGGGCTATAATAAGCCGGGAAAGGTAGAAGTCTGAAACTACATGCGCTTTGTGAAAGGATTAACATTGAGGCCTAAAGATTGGCATCAGGGACAGGCACTGAGCAAACAGAACCTCACCTCCCATGGACCACAAGGGGAGCTGGGGTCATCCTTCTGGATCAGCTCCACTGAAACACACTGGGTAATCTGGGTCAAGCCTCACTCCAGCCACTACTGGACAAAGCATTAACACTCCAGAAAGTCATAACCACAGCTGGGGAACAGAGAAAATAACATGTGTGGTCCTGGCAGTTGGGAAATTTTTCATGCCTCTCTCCACATCCTTAGGATATGAGCTCTTTAAAAAGAACCATGCAGCAACATTTAACACAAGATTGGACTGACTGACATGGACCTACCATTTTTCCTCCTGGAAGTTTTTTCCTTCAGGCTGTGGGGGGTGTACCTCTGCAGTCTGACACAGAGAAATTTCTCCAGCCTTGAGTGTTTGTGACCTGTCAATAAAAAGAGGCTTTCAGTTACACAATGTCATCACATACTACCTTTTACAAACACTAAACTTGGGTTAAAAATGTCACAGCAAAACAGGAAAACCACCACACAGAAAACTGCCTGTGAGGCATTTTATTTGTATGTCTTGAAAAAGAAAAAACCACAGAAAAATTCCTGACACATTGTTCTGGTTAAAGCCACAAAAGTCAGAACACAACTTCTCATTCAGACCTGGTCATTACAAATATTGGGAGTACCAGAAAAGAAAGAGATCAATTTAATCTGCTTAAACTTTGCCTCTCATACACACACATATAGAAATCCCTGTTTCACTGTAAAAATCATAGATGGATATCTTTAAGATAGGGTCTAGAAATCATTGTGATTTTACACTGCAGTTTATTCCATACATTGCCATCCTTTTGAGTCACACTGTTCTGCCTCCTACTTATTCTTAATAGATTAATTTGCAGTTGCTCCCTCGACATTTCAGCCTTTCATGATGGAGAGCAATTCCTCTCATTTCACTCATCAAGGCTCCATATAATAATGAAAGTTCCCATAGGTCACCTCTGTCATGTCTTATTTCCTTAACCCCTTTAGCCTTCCACCCTGATAAGCATTCTTAAACCTAGAGCTGTCTGCATTAAGGCAAAAATAAAATTTCTCCTGCAAGTGATTCTGTACTGCACCAGTTTTATAGAAAATGTGACTATAACCATGTGATTTCAACTCTCCATCTCCTCTACATTGTCATAATATCCTATTTGTTTTTTCCAAGCGGTTATACACACAAAAATGCTGAGATTCTTCTCTAATAACCCCAGGTCTCTTTTTCCCTTGATACACTGAATAATAAGAATTCTGCTGTGGTTCGCTAGCTCTAGATCTACTGTTATAGCCACTAAAAGATCCAAGTGATCCTCATCTAGGTGAGAATTGCTTCTTACTTCTTTGCTTAATCTTTGCATTAGGCAGAATAATCAATGTCTGCTATTTTATTTACTATAATATTTCAGAATAAAACTGATAGGCAAGATTCTGAGCTGACATACATTGACATGTCCCTAACATCACTTCACTGGTCCATCTTCACACACTAAATAGATGCTTCAAAAAAACCCTGGAGGGCTCACCACCAGTTTGAATTTTCCAGTTGCTCCTTATGACCAATAGCTGTTTTCCAAGTTGTGGCCCTGCTCTGTGATTTACATGGATGTAGGGGAAAGTTGTGACACAACCTGCAGGCAAAAAAGCTGGCTCTGGGTGCAAGTGAGGAAGTAGCTGAAAGTGTCCAAAAGTAGTCCTGTCCTCCCAAGAAATCCACATTAAACCAATGAACCATGGCATTTATTTAAAGAATGATTTTACATTGCATCGTATTCCAGGTTGTCTCTTCTTCTGTGCAATCTGTCCATTCCATGGGAGACAAAATATTTCTGACCAGCAACATGGTGCTAAATAAAACAGCTGCCATTCCCACACACAGCTTTGAGGGCTGTGCATCTTTAGGGGAAGGATACAACAGTTAGCTCAAAGCAATTCAGTGCTGATTGGGTTGGAGATAATTTTCTGGCAACTAAGGATGAAATTGAGACCAAAAAATCATTTCAAATAACTGCGGAGGAGTCACAGGATAGCAACACCTTCCAGTCTCTAGAGACCTAGAATTGATTTGAACTGGTCTACCACTTAAATGGAGAAAAAGCTATTAACCCATCACAAATCTCTTGAGCCATTCAGTCCCACTTGAAGCAATTTTTTCTTCAATAAGCTATTTTACATATTTCACTTAGTCCCCAATCTATGGGAGAAGCTTATCATGATTTGTTTTAAAAGATAAATACCTCTCCCCTTCACATTTCTGTTTATTCTGGGGTTTGTTGCTAACATGACAGAACTATTAAACACGTTCCTCCTCTTCTCTCCTTATGGAGCTTGGCTTTTCTTCCTACCATTCCCAAAATAAGACAACTTCTTGTTAGCTTTTGGAAGAAGACCCAGCCTAGAAGCATGTGTTCTAAGTTTTCTTCCACATAAATGTAAATTTATTGCCCTCAACCATCATAGCAGCCATCAGTACAATGCTGATACCTACTCCATACTCAAGAAGGGTAAAATCCAGGATTTGTAGTGCAAAAACAGAGAACTGCTAAAGATGCATTTTGCAAAAGCAATCTTAATTTTTTGGTACATTCATGGGCAAAAGGTGGATGTAGTGCCCACGAGTGTGCAAAGATGCTGTAATTATTAAGAATGTCTTAAAAATTATGTCTTTGGTGCCTAAACCAGGGAGGCCAGAGCTGCAGTCCAGTAGCAGGGCCACGCTGGCCCAGCAGAAGAAATCCTTGTGATGAGAAATCAAACACACGTTCATGTTCAAACCTCTCAGTTTCTCACACTGTTTTCCCGCTATTCTGTGCACTCAGAGGAGCCTGTTTTGTCTACTTCACGCTTTCTCCTCATTAAGCATTTCCTCTGTCATTTCTCCCAGCACCAAATTTACTCAGCCCTCCTCCATCACTCCCAGAACTGGGGTCCGTGCCTTTGAAAAACCTGGGCTTCCTTCATTTCCAGGCAGTTCATTCCAGCTCCTGCTCACCCCACAGGTTATACTACTGGAGCAGCACTCCTTTGATACTGTTCCTCTGGCAGCAATTAGAATCAAATCAGCGCCAGGCTGTTTATAAAAAGGGATGTTGCTGTAATGACACTATCAATTCTTCCAAACATTGTAGCTATTTATCGAGTGATTAAAGTAGAGTAACTTACTCCAGGTTTACTAGCCTATTTTCCTTGGAACTTAAAGGGTTTTACTGCCTCAAGTATGCCACTTGGGCTGCTAATAATTTCAATTTTATTACATTATCATATTTTTTTGATCTATTTCTAGGTTTTGCATAAGATTCAAATTGTTACCCAGTTTATAAAATAATGTGAATTTATCTTGGTCAAAAATCACATTAGGATAATTATCTTGCCCTTTTGGCAGATAATTTTGTTTGTAATATATTGAAAATACTTATTTTTTGTCTTCCTAGCCCCTCATTCTTGCAGAAGAGGCTATTTTTTTCCTGACACAGGCAACTCCATCCCCTTCTCACTGTCAAAAGCTGTCAGGTCTCCTCCCATTTTCCCCTCTCCATTAGGGGGAAACCAAACAAAAGGTGCCTGTTCCTGTCTTCCACCTCCCCAAAGCAGCAGGATGCAGGTAACACTGTAACCTGCCAAATTAAAGACAATTTAGCCAGATGCTAAATACTTGCTAAAACTCCCAAGTTATCAGAAAGATGCTACTTGTCCAGTATCAGAAGAAAGTTGAAGCAACTGAGGCTGGATTAAGCAAATCACACCTGACCCTCTGGCCAGGGTCTCTGACCCTGGCATGTCTGAAAAGCCACCTATGATCTCCATCATCAGCACTTTGATTAATTGAAATTAGATTTTTCAATTTAGAGGACATTTTAATACTTAAAAAGCACAAATTCACAATTAGATGAAACATCTACAATTTTGCAGTTTGAAATTTCTGTTTGGGGTTTTTTTGTGGTTTTATTCTTTTTGAGGGGGGGCAGGGTTTTGGGGATTTTTTTTGCGAAAAATACTCAAAATATCACTTATTTAGGAAAAAAAACCCAACTTTGGGAAATACTAAGTGTCAAATTTTGTTTAGAATGCATGGGGCTTCCTTTGTACCTATATAGCATTACTATAAAACAAGAATTTATATTGACATGTTTTAAGTTGACATAAGAATTAGTAAAAAAACAATAGCTCCTTCTACTTTATTAACGAGATATGCTGCCTAGTACTGATGGAAACAACTCTTTTACAAAATAAAATGAGTGGCATTCTGATGTAGAAAAAGGATAGCAATATCCTGAATGCTGAATAACTTAAAGGAGTATTTTTCAATAGTTTGAATATGCTTAATTCTAAATTTCAGTGATTCTAGTTCCATCAAGAACTCATGACAGAAGTACCAATAAACAGATACTGGGTAATATTCAAAAAGTTTTGAGGTATGATGTTGAGATACGAACCTTTTTTTGAGCAAAATATATTATATTATGCAGCCTAGGAGAAATACAAAAACAATTGTCTCCTTCTGTTTTTCCCTACTTCTTAAGAGCCCAGTAAGTTACAGGGTGTATCCCATCTTTTTTCTGCTCTAGTGTAGTCAGAGAAAAAGAAGCAATCCAAAATTGGACAACACCTAATTCCCAAAATAGAGATGAAACAAATTTTGCTTTAAACATTTGGCCCACACATTTTGTGTTATTTCTGATGACAATACTATGGAATGTGTATAGCCAGAAAATTGTGCATTTCTGGGGAGAAAACATCTACCTTTGTCCTTCACTGTTGCTTGGAACTTGGGCAACATTAAATCCCCATTGTGCCACTGTCCACGGCCAGGGAGCCAAGAACATGAGGACAGCACACACACAGCAGCAGCCAGGTATGAGGGAAGCAGCTCAGGCTCCCTGCAGTGAGAACGGGTTCAGTTCTGGGGATTTCAGCAGAGCCACAGGGAAATTGCACCAACAATTGGTATAAATCACAATCCAGACGGGTTGGCAAAAAAAGTTTGAGTGCTTTGCATACTCCGTATCTCTGAACATTTTTTCTCTTGTAATGACATGGTGAAGAAGCTGATGATCATAAATATGGAGTGTATCACCCTGTCCTTTAACTCCCTTCCTTATTGCTTTTGCAACATAATACATGCATCTCAAATAAATTAAACATGTGACAAATAAATTCAGTTCATGCTTTTTGGGGGTTATCAAAATCCTGAGAAACCAAAACGCTGAAAATCACTTGTCAAAACATTCTGGGATGAAGTAGTTAAGCTGTCATCAACAGCTTAAACACTGTTTATTTGAATATGTAAATCAACATTTTGAAAAAAACAAAAGTACAGAGTCTGTTGATCAGAGTTCTTTCTCCACATGTCTTAATTCTGCTTCCCTGATCTCCTGGGAAAAAAAAAAAAGAAACTTCAAATGAAGTGCAAGGGCACAGACACCCTCAGTGAAGAAAGCACTCTGCTCCACTGACACAACTGATGTGACAAAGTATGGCAATGGTATTACCATGGCACTACAGGATTATTACTCCGCAGCAGCCATTATTTGAAATGGAGTTACTCAGCTCTTACCACAAAACAGCAAGCAGTATTTTGCAGTAACACAATAAATAACCCATGTCATCTCTGTATCTACACCTTTTGCAGAAGCAGATACAGAGCCAATCTGAAAACAAATCTAAAAGTGCTATAATAATGCTGGAATGACGTGCCTCTTAAGCTGTTTACAGCTGACAGACTAAGTGAAATGGTTTGACAAGGGAGAACACAGTATGTGCTGACAGCCCTGCTTAGTTCATATTTGAAAGGCAAAATTGAAGTCATACTTTTACAAGGTGCAGGGTTCTGCTCACCTGAAGGACATTCTCCTAAGCAAGGCATGGTATTAAGCCTCTGCCATCCTCTTCCTCCTGTCTCCCATTTTTATGTGTAGGTCACTAAGTGGCATACCTCAAAAACCAGTCCTGACTGCCTGTCTCAGTAATCGCTCATGAAAACATATCATTTAGAAAAGTATGGAGAAAGCAACAAGGAGAACAGCTATAAACGTTCACCCTCCGTAATTTAGGGGAGCACAGCAACATATGGGCAGCATTTGGCTTTTTCTTACAGCAGGCAGCACTGTCAGGAAAGAGCAAACAAAGGCTGAGTACAAATCCCCTCAGTCCACAGAGATACCTTTCACTTGATTAAAGGATATGAGAGAAAAACATAAAGACACAGTGAATCCTAAAAAAAGGGAAATAAGAGTTAAGCTAGGTCAGAGGAAAGGGCTGGAGACAGGCACTAGGAGAAACAGCCATTTGGCAGCATTTACACAGCTCTAAGGCAGAGGGAAGGCTCAAAGGACATATGATGGCCAAAAAATGGGCTCTCACTTCCTACCTGGTCTTTGCTAAACCCATTGCCTGACAGCAACCAGAGGCTGCCAGCAACTCCTGTGGTGGTCAGTGAGAATAATTTGGTGGACTCAGGCCAGCTACTATCTTCACTGCAAAAGTTCCCTCTGTTACTTGGCCCCTCACTGTTAGAGGCCATGGGAAGCCATGAGCATTTTTCTTCCCTCCCACTCAGAGGCTCTGTTAGCATAGGGCAGGTGGCCCCGAGGAGCGAAGAGCCAACACCTGCTATTCCTTTTCTGTGGATAAGCCCAGAGTTCAGCTGCTGCAATGCCAGTCAGTCCAGCTCTTTTAATGAGCCCTGCAATTGGTGAAAATGAGCCCAAATTGGCCAAATGAAATAATCTCGCTGAGGGGAACCATCAGGAAAGCATTAGGAACGCTGTGCGTTTGGAGGCATAAGGTGCCACTGCCTTTACATTGGACTGACTCTACCAGCTGAGCAGAACCAAGGAGCCAGGCTGCTGGCAGCACCTGCCTTACAGGTGAGTGCAGAGCTATACCCTACTGCAGCCTCAGTCCAGACTTCATATGAAGTGGTTCCAAACAGTTCCAGTCTCCATGTTTGGAGCCCACTGGCAGATCACAAACGGGGAATGCACAAAACTTGTGGTTGAAGCTGCTGTTCAGGAATTGGAATGGTGTGGAGTGGAAGTGTTTTTTCAAACTAATGGAAGTTTTGCCTACATATTTCTTCCCCCACATGAAGGTTATCAAATGTTCATGTGCCAAATGTTAGAATTGATGCCATCCTAATGAACTCTGAAAAAATTTTCCTGTCAAAGCAAATAGAACAAGTTGACATCACTGATCCCAGCATCGACCAAAGAAGGAAAAACAAACAAACCATCAGTTAAAAAAACAGAGGGGTTTTTGTGCTCTAAGTTCAAGGATGTGAGCCCAGCAGTGCAATGACAAAGGGGAGCACAGTGCAGATGACAAAAGGGTTACACTCACTGCAAAGGAAGTCAGTCCTGAGAAAAAAAAATTGCCTCAGCATCAAGGTCAGGAATATCTGGGCTCCCCCTGCTCCTACCATGTGGCACACGAGATCCTTTGTGTCTGGGCTGTGCTGGGTTATTACCTGTAACATGTGCCACAGGCTAGGACCTGAGTGGAGAGTCAAACCTAGAACTAGGCCCTGTCAGAAGTTGCAGAATGATTACTCTTAAAAGCAAGCCAGCAGCTCTCAACTTGTCTACCAAGAAACTTTTTCTCTCCTACTTAAGCTGCCTGAACTTGCAGCCTTCTCCCTCCATCTCCCAGGGGATCTCCCGAACCATCTATCCAAGTATAAACCATGGAATGGCAACCCTGCTACAACTGGATGCAAGTACAAAGGAAGCGTATCTTAGAGCTACGCTGCTAAATTGGGGTTTCAGAAATCTAGAGACATTTCTTCCTTCTAACATATGATTCCTCTATGTCCCTTGGCAAACTCGTGAAATCATTCCACATGGGAAATAACCATACCTTCTCCTTTGCCCCTCCTGCTTGTTCAGAAATTTGGGACAGAGCTCATCTTGCTGTGCACCGTTTCTAGCAAAGAAATGTCAGACCACAGCCTCTGTAGGTAGCTTGGTGTGGTCAATACACAAATAATTAAAGCTAATTTTGCCACTCCCACAGCACAGAGGAAAAGATACAGACTTTCTGCAGAGTGCACAGTGGGTATGCAAGCCTGGTGAAAGCAGGTAGGTGCCAAGGACTGATGAAGTCCCAATATTAATGGCTTCTCTGGCCATTTTGTGAAGGGGATTTTTCACAGAAATTGCTATAGGATACAGGTTCTGTTGAAAAGTACAGCATTATATTTGAGAATAATGACAGAGGAACCAGACCAGACTTGAAAGGATGATACATATTTTGTTGTTCTTACATCAAATACACTTCCATTTCATGTACTGTTTTAATTTCCAGTTCTCCCATGCTCACCCTGTGCCGTCACCCATGCTTTTTTGAACTGAAAGGTATTATCTCAGCTCCCATTTCTCCAAAAGTCACTTCTAATCTCAGTCACTCTCCAGCCCTGCAGTTTTCCTTCTCCTTGACAAGCCTGACCACTTAAATTTCTATCAGCTCAGACAACATTTGCCCACACCCCTTTCTGTTCCTATCTCATTTCTTCCCCTTCCAGTTTTTGTGATGCCATCATACATCTATGCCAGCATACAGAGCCTGCAGCAGTAGACATATAGATCCTGACTGCGTTCAGAAAAGGGGAAAGGTTGAAGTGAATAACATCCCGTGTATGAATGATTTCCTTGCTTGCTATACTACAGTGAGCTGTGCTCTCATGTATGGTGATGGATGTGAGTTATGGGTCACACCCTCACTTGTGAAAATAAATGTACAACACTTGCCAATTGTTATACTGTATATTACAAAATTCTATCATTTAAGATTTATGCATTTAGCAGAGCCATCACACAAACAATACAGGTACAGCACAACAGCTCTACTACCAGGTTTTTTTCCCATTGAGACAGACAGACACACAATCAACCTTAGCCATAAAGTGGTGCTGTGTTATCCAGAGGGGGACATTTTATGGACAAAGTGTTTATCATATCCAGAATTTGCCTTGGGTGCAGTAGACTTAGCATGTGTTAAGTAATGCTTAAGTGATTTGCTGAAGTGGCCTAATAGCACAAAACACTCCTGGCTCCATTTGCTTATAGATACATTTAAGGCACTGATTGAAGTCTGCTGTGCCCTAAATGGTCTGGGACCCAGTTATTTAAGAGATATCATCTCTCCTTATAAATTTTATGTGGTAATTGAGAACTACCAGTTGGTTTCTTTTCCTGGGTGGACAGTGGGATGTCTTAAATGGGAGATACATGAGCCTGGAACCTGTCCTCATCAGCCTTCAGACACAACAGTGCTCCAGAGAACTATTTCAAGGAGAAATATGAAGCTGGTCTCTTCAGTGTGACAAGCATCAGCTCATCTCTTGAATGATCTTTTACATCATGTATGTTAGAAAGAGGGCCTGGCTGAGACTAGCTACATGTTCAGAAAAGCTATTCCAGAAACCCTTTTCTCTTTCACCTGTAACCACAGAACCAGTGCCAAATTTGCACTCTTACATGCACTCCATGTGTCATGAGGTCTGCGCTGTCCTTGCATCTAGGTAATGTCACCAGACAGACTGGAAACCCTTGCTGATCCCCCCTCCTGAAGGTTCCCTTAAAATCCTCACAGTGCCACTGGCACACCTTAGCTAATGCCAGTGTGTCCTGACTGCCTGTATTTTATTTACAGCCACGTGTTCCATTTCAGGGTCACTGTCACTGGCAGGAGCTGCTGAAGCACTGGATGCCCTTATCTGCTTTCTTCAGGGAAACAGATACATAAAATACATAAGATAGCAGGGTTTTAAGATTAAATGCTACAAACACAGATTAAATTACATGCTCTTCATTCCTTTAAGGAACTCTTTTTTCATGGCATTCTATTCCAAGTTTCCAAAATGATTTCTTCTTCCATTCACATTTATAAACATTTAAAACACAGCAAAGAGGGAATGCATTAGTGGACAGAACTGGCCACATGGAGTTCCGGCCTGCACCCCAGCCATTCCTGAACCTCAGCTGAGCCCATCAGGGCAGGGCTGTACGGGCTTCTCCAGGGGAGAACCAGAGGGAACTCAGCAGTGGGGAAAGGTGATTGTGGCACAACCTCTCCTCAAAACCAAAATACTGACGCTTAGGATAATCAAGAATGAAAGCATTGCCTTCATCTCTGTTTCCAGGATGCCAGCAGAGACTGTCTGGTCACCTTGAGAGGAAGCTTGATTCAGGAAGGTTGCTCTGATGAAAAGGAACCAAGAAAGACAAATAGCCACCCACAAGCTAACAGCCTCAGTGGGTTGTTTTGTTGTTTGCTTTGGTTCACTGTCTCAAAAGGGTCAGCAACCCTCATCCGGAGGACCCTGTTAGTGAAGTAGCTTTGAGCAAAACATATAATTAACCTTTGGAACTCACTGTAGCAGGATATCATTGAGGAAGCATATGAGAAAGATTTTAGTTTTTTTTTTAAAAAGGAATGTATATGGGCAACTCTAAGGACACAAATGTCAGTGTTTTTACTACAGAGAATTCACTAGTTACAGCCATGAAACACTGTGCTTCTGGGAATCAAGAATGAACAAAACCAGGGACCAATAATAAATTCTTCACTCATTAAATGGTAGGTGAATAAAATGGGCAAAACCAGAAAGATGAGTCCAGACTGCTCAGAGTGTTCAGAAAGTGTCACTCACAGAGGCAGGAATAGAAACTACGGTTGGTGAATGGACACTTGACCTATTTCATCATGACAAATTTTGTGTCCAGATCTTTCCTTCACATTCACTTATTTTCTAGCTGCCATGCGATGGCCTTTCACAACCTTAGAACGATTAACCAAACGTATGTACATAAATCCAGGCTGACCACAAAGATCTAACAGGCAAGTTGAAAGCAATATACATCCCGAGAAGATTTTAAAGAATCAGGAACCAACTGAAAACATTTTGTTTTACTCTGCAGGAGACTCACATGGCTTCTGCTAGGAAGGACCCAACTGACAAACCTGCCTGAGAATGGCATCCTTCAAGTGACTTCTATCACACTTAGAAAAACTGTAAAATCCCTTGGTTAGAGGGACAGGGCAGCAGACAGGAGACATGAGATACTTGGAATGCACCGACATTCGGGGTACTTTGAAGCAGTGAGACTTACAACTCTCCCTCAGCACAGGGAAGGTCTGAAATGTGCAGCGCATGCTGAACCATCAGCAGTCTGGCAGCCAGAGTGTGTGGAAAGGATCTGTGCAGACAGGATGCCACAAATTCTCCCATTTTCTTACCATTTGTATAAGAAAAATCAAGAAAACACTTATTTAGCACTACCGAGTGAACTTATCAGAGAGGTAGTAATTGTACATTGTTAGAAAACTAGTGTCATGTAACTGACTACCTGGCATTCACTGGGCTCTCTCCTCATCCTGGATCCCTTCACATTCATCAATCCATTCCAGCTTTGAACAGGTAAGCCTTTAGATTTGATCCAAAGGATGTTCACAAGCTAAAAAAAAAAAAAATAAAAAAATAAAAAAAATTGTAGTTTTGACTTTAACTCTTCTCAATTCAAAGCCAAAATGTCGTCATGTGTAGTGGTGTGGAAAAAACCCAAACCTTAACAAAAGCCTCTATAGCCCCATGAAACACAGAAAGGGAAACTATGCTGTGAGGTCTGACATTAATAAAAACACAAATGGATTGATTCTAGAGAATTTATTGAATAAAATTTAGTTAGGGTCCTTTCGTTTTGTTTTGTTTCAATGATTGCACAGCACTTAATTTTTATGAGTTTGATTATGCCTTTAAGGCACATTCCAGCAGAGGGCTAGAGGGCTGAGGTGAAAAAGCCTCTCCAGGGAGGATGCAGCAGAAGGAAAAGCCTCTGGGATGTGCAGGAGTTCAGCTAATCCTTTCTAGGCGTGTGTTCAGCATTACCTACTTGCAGCTTTTGCACTTCCCAGTGGAAAAGCAAATTGGTGGGCCAATGGCTAGGAAGTTTCTGCCTCCTTCAGCCCACTGTGCCCAGCTATGAGAGGGGGCTGATCTAAATCCCCCATCAAGCCTAACATCTCCTGGCTTTTTTGTGAACAGCTTATTCTACTTAGGGACCCGGTCCCATCACCAAACCCTGGAACTTCTCAGGAAGGATGAAGATAATGTACCTCCTGTATTGCATGGCAGTCAACGCTGGCAAGTTCATAAAAACTACATTTTTCACTCTTAAGAATGTATTAGGACTTAAAATATAGGAAATATTTAACTCAGACCTAAGAATTAACTGGTCCTCTCACCTGCCCAAGAGACCAAGTCATAACTAACACAGAGTCTGAAGCTCTTCGACCCCAAGGCTACTGTACCTCAATCTCTTGATTAGCAGGTGCTGGTCCTTCCACTTCACTTGCTAACTAAGAGGACTGTTCACTTCCTCAGCACAAAGAGCTTTTAGCAACTGAAAAGAAAACCCACTAGAAATGGCATAAAATATTGTTCATAGTGTTTGAGATCCTAGAAACAACTTCAAAGCCAATTCCACCGGGCGCTAAAACATTTCCAGTTCCTCAAATGCAACTTCCTTCCCTTTAGTGCTCTTGCATATTGAAATGAACATGCATGTTTCCAGCAATTCAAGTCCTTGCTTTAATCCATGAATGCAAAAACATTTCCTTCAGACTCACTTTGAGAAAGAATTTTGGAGTCTTAAAATGTAGTGTGCACCACCTGGTCTTCCCAGGGTGTGCCATCATAGTCCCTGAAGCAAACAACCAGGCCCAGGTCTGTGCAGCAACTACCATGCCAGCCCTTCTGGGGGAGGTGCTGGTCCTGCTTCCTGAGAGGTGCCACAAGCCACAGCCAGGTTCTGGAGTGGTTCAGGTGTCAGCTCAGCTTCTTCAGAGCAGCTCCCTTCAGTTGCCTGACTCTGGGCAACAGTTAGGGCACAGTTCCTTGAGTCAGCTCCTTGAGGTGACCATGCAGAGCCTGTGGTGCAAGGGCAGCACAGGGACAGACCTACTGCTTGTGTTCCGGGACTGCTCCAGCTGAGCTGCCCCACATCTTCCCCTGCCTCCTGCCTGTGTGTGTTGGGCCTTCAGTCCATGTTTTCCTTCCTTTTTCCCCCATCTTCTCTCTACTTCATGTCCCAGCCAAACACGAGGAGTGTTTGCAAAGGTAAAAAAAGTCAACCTGGGAGGATCAGTGGGGAAATTCAAGCTGAATTTAGAAACAAAGTCAGAATGAATGAGAAATGCCCGTATTTACTGTTAATTCCTACAAATCCTTTCCTGTCCTGCCGACAGGGACGGGCAGCCCTCTGTATCCCAGCACCCTGGTGGGAATCTGTCCTGATGGGCCCCAGCAGAGCCGCGTGCAGTCCCACAGTGCTGCCACCCAGGAGGGCTCCTCCAAGGTGAGGGATAAAGGAACAGCAGGACTGATACTGTGGCTAATGTGGCACAAGGTTCCCTCGGCACAACGTGCCCCAGCTAATGAATGCACTGCCCCAAGTGCAAACAAGCCAGCAAAGGTTCTGTTTTCAAAGCAAATGTATTGCACTTCAATGGAGATTTTTTTCCCCTAAAAAGTTTTAATATACACACTAAATTAAGCTTGAGAAAAGGGGACATTTCATCTTTAATCTATTTACTTCTGAATATTTAACATACAATTCTGGCACCAATCACCAGATTTAACTGGAAAATTACTCACTAATCTGTTTGCTTATTTGGAATAATTGGGTAGGCTGCCAGGGAAGAGGATTTCCTACCCTGTTTAATATCTCAGTTAGTAGTCCAATTTCAGCTTGGCGGCATAATTACTCTGACAGAGCTGTAGCCACAGGGCCTGTGAGTGGGGCTGCTTTTTAAACCGTAAATTATGGAGGATTAGCATTTATGAATTTTAAATCAGGGCTGTGGTAGGAGACACTAAAGCTGCTTAGAGCTTGCAAACCACTGCATTCAATCACCAGTCATTAACACATTCCTTCCCAGGACTTTCTGCAATCACATTTAATAAAAAGGTATTTTCTAATTTGCTTTAAAATAGTGTGTCTCTGTGTCTCCAGTTTAGCACCAGGGATAGGCAGATGCACTTTTCAGGCAAAAAAACACCACAATTTAATTTGACCCTGGTTTATTCCCACTTAAGATGTTAAAGGGTCTATCTCTTCTGCTCGAGCCCTACCATTTCTTCTACCAGATGGATAACACGTGGCTTGATCCCCACTAAAACAATTTAAAAAATTAAAAACTGCTGAAAATCAGAGCAGCAATGTGGCTGATTGGCAGAGATCTGAACTCTGCCGTCCCTGTAGCTCAGGAGCTTTGGCTTGTGAGCTCTCCACTGTTGTGTTTGCCTGTCAGGCTCACGATGAATCATTATGAGGTAAATCCTTCCTTTGATGTAGGCATGTAACTTCTTTTAAGGCCAAGGAGTGTTACGTACATACACTGAGGGCAGAATATTTCGTGCCCTGAAGAAGTCTTAGGGAAAAAACCTGCCAAAATTCACACCGCTTTGAACTTCGAAGTTGCTCCACTTGGGAGTCTAAAGAGCTCTGGAACCCTAAGACATGCATCCAAATGCAAATGCTGAGCCCTTCTTACTCCTAAACATGTGCATCTCTCCCTCTGCGAGCCTACAGTTCAGCAAGGGGTTTGGGTTAGTCCTTCACATGACCCTTTCCAAGACCAAAGGCAAACACAGGAAACCTATGATTTTTACTCAGAGAGTTTTCATATATTAAATCGTATTGCTATATGTTAATAAAAATTCATTGATATAGAGAGCCTCCTACCACAAAATAGAAGACATGAGTGAAAGTTATATGCAACAAAATAAGAAAAGGGAAAAAAGGTGGAAAATTAGAGCAAAACTTGATCTGGCACCTGTCTCTAAAAGCTGATGAAAACAGTTTAAGAGGGAGCCTAAGTCAACTCCTCCCACATTATCCCCGTGCAATTAGCCCAGAAACTCTGAAGAGCTCTGTGCTCTCAAAGCCACCTCTGGGAAGGAGCAGACAGAATTTCCTGGATCGCTCAGCCACGGGGATTTGTACACCCTCCTCAGTCATTCAGCATTGACCTCTGACACAAGCAGGATACCAGCTGATGGTGCATTACGCTGCAATCAACAGTGCTATTCAGTGAAGCAACCAGATGATTTAAGATTCCCAAACCTCATTGAAAGTCGCTGGAAATTAGGCACTTTGAAAAGTCGACACTTTTGAAAATGCCTTTTAATCTCCTAAATTACTCAGGCTTTTGAAAACTTTGCTCATGCTAAGTACTTTGGGGGCCTCAGTCAGTGAAAGCTAAACTGAAAGGCGCTAAGGAAGGACCATTTACACAGAGCCCTGCTCAGCCCTTATCTCTCCTCTATCCTCTTGGCAACAATAGACAGAAGGAAAACGGAGCTCTTGGCAACACCAGCCCTGTGCCAAGAATTAGTCTGACAGAGTGGCAGGTCCCCAGACCCTATTAAGGCTACTCAGACAGATGGATTTTTTTCCCTACTGCACCCTGAGTAGGCTTTTTCTAGCTGACCTCCTTCCTCTGAAGGCTGAGTGGTACCACCTCTTCTCCCCAAACTGCAAGAAAGATGCAGCCTTTACTGCCACAGGAAGAACACTCCTTGAACAGTGCAAACTGTCCATGTCTCAAGAACCAGCTCCATTCATTGCTCCTCCTTCTAACCTCTCTTTGCCTCCATATAGCTGAAAAACATTTCCTAGTTCTGCTTTGTGATTACACCACAGCAATCTCACTGATTATTTTGTGTGCTCTCTGTGTGTACACATACAACAGGGGGGAAAATGTTCCAAGAACAGGGGAGAAGCAGCAGTATCTGTTTAGCATTGAGAGTCTGAGGTGCTTCTAAGCAGTTTTTGCCCCTTTGAGGAGCAGTTAAGGGCAAGGAATGAGCACGCACAGGTGACCAGGATGAAATCCTCCCCAGACTACATATATATGAGACTTATTAAGTGCTGTTTGTCTAGATCATGAACTGAGATTTCAGGAGGTGGCAAGGCCTTGATGTGGAGCTGTGTCTGAGCCTGGTGTGTGTCAGGACTCACCTGGTCCCTAACAAACCAGAGCCGTGCCCAGCTTCTGAGGGCTATTCTTTGCCTGAGCCCAGAGTTCAGTGACCCACCTGCACCTTATCCAAAACACCTCTTCAAACACACTCATCCATGTCATCTATAACACTGTGGGAGGGGACAGAGGCACATTACAAGGAACTGGGGAAAAAAGCCTACACAGCATCTCTAAGAAGCTTCAAACCCTCAGCATTTGGGCAAAAAGCTAGGGCACTTTCTTATTCCCCTCTGTACTATGCAAAATTTTGGCTGCAGCCAGAGGCTACATTTTAGTCCCCGTAAATCAAAGGAAGTGGAATATCCTCTACATTTAATGTCTGCATTTCTTATCCCACAAGGATTTTCTCTATGGCCCTGAAAGTACCTCAAAACTTGCAAAAGGAGAAAAACTTCTTCTCCCAAAGCAAGGGACAGGGGGAGAAGTTGCACCACATATATATATACACACACACACACACACTAGTGACTGATAAAACTTCGACTTGGAAATCTCTCTTCAGTAGGCTTAATATGCTTCCTCTGCCTGAGAAATGTATAATGTATAAAGCAATCCTGCCTGCCTCCTTCTCAAAGCCACCTGAACAATCTCCTTTCATTGGCCATGGGGCTTTACAAGCAGCTCCTCTGTACAACCAGGTGGCTGAGCATATGGCCTGACTTTTCTGCCACTGCAGATAGAAGCATTTTAGACCTTTTATAAGTTTACCTCTAAAAGGCTGGTTGCTGGCAAACAGAGCCACCCCCATTTCCTCTGACACAGGAAAGGATCCACTATTGTTCTGAGTCCCTTTCAGTACTGTAACAAGACTAGATCCTCCTCACCTTTATGAGGAAAATGGTCAGTGAGATGCTGTGGACAAGAAAGCCCCTAAAATAATTAAGAGCTGCATTTGCAGTATGGTAGCAGTAGCAAAACTGCAAAAATCCTCCAGCATGCATTGTTTAGTAGTGAAGGGAAAGACGGACAGTAAATAATTTGGTGATTGCCACTCAATGTTCTTTTTCCTGAAGGAAAAATAAAAGGCTGCTGCATGAAGACTGGTAGTATGAGCTACACAGAGTACAATACTCCACAGGCTCAGAACCTGTATAATGTCTCCGTTTTGCAAATTGTAGCCTTTTGGCACTAGCAAGAAGGGAGATGACTCCTCATGCTGCTGCTCTAAGGGAGGAAGAGTCAGCTTCAGTTATCTCACCCATCAGGCATCAATCAGCAGGCCTTGGTGGCCGTGGAAGACAGGTTATATCCTTCTGCAGAGTTCCAAACACAGAATCATCCAGAGCACTTTATTGCCAGCAACTCTACAGACCACAGTGCATTGGTCCCCTCAAGTCCTGCTTCATGATGCTGTGAAACCAAGTGTTTCCCATTGGTTTTTATCACACTTTTGGTCTCCTGGCACATGATAAAATTGCTGTCTCAAAATGATGCAGCATGCTCAATACTTTGCCATAACCTTTCAGTTCATGTGTGAATTTCCTTACTTCTATGAAGCCATGAACCTGATGAAGGCCAGCTGAGACTATTTTGATTATTGTTAAGGGGATAGCTAATGAGTCAAAGAACATAAGCCATTTCTCATGTATAGCTTGATATACCTGTATACAAGAGAGCAGAATCCCATAAAGCCCAGGTTTCAAAATAATTCTCTCACTGGAAAACACACAGGACTCATCACTGAAAAATATACTGGTCAGGATTCTAGATCTGCAGAAATTCTGTCAGACAGGAGATCAATGAGCATACCACCTAATCACATCCTAGGCAGCAAAAGCCCCAGCACTGTTCCACAAGCACTGGAGTGGCGGGATAAGTTTTACAGTGGTTTGGCTGTGCCTGTTGCATGCTAGAAAAGGAAGGACAAAGTTGATGTGAATCCTGGGAGGACAAACAAGCAAGGTTAGAACAAGACAATCCAGATACCACTGCACAGGGTCACATCTCAGATGCACGTTCTTGAAATGTTAAAACTGTTCAGGATGCCTTTGTATTGCTGTAAGTGGTTTAATGCATCCCTCTGCTTCCTGGTTTAACCTGGGGAGAAGCTACTGAGGCAGGGAGAAGGGGCATCAGCTCAGAGAATCTCACACAGAGAGATGCTGCAGTAAAAGTCTTCGAGCTACGTTTTCTATAAAGGGCTTAGTGCATATATTTAGGACATTGGACTCTGCAAGAAATTCACAAGATTTTACCATGCTCAGATGGAAAAACACTTCAGCTGCAAAAACAGTATCTCCCTCATGTACCTCCTTGTATATAACAGACAATTTCTCCCACAGGCAAGCTGAGAGAACTATAAGGTCTTTTTTCCCTTGCCAATGTCTGCCAGATGGTACCATCCCAGACACTTCTAGGCTCTGGAAATACACTGCTGAAGAAACTGTTCCTATGGGAAGGGGAGTGTAGAGTACGTAAATAAGGTCCTCTGGAGGGGTCCTACTCCAGCTTCACTCCTTTTGCATCAGAAGAAGGAGGCACACTCTTTCTGCTCTTCCTAAATATTCTGCTGTTAGTAAGAACATCTACACTGTAAAACTTAAAAAATCCTCCCTTAGTCTTCCAACCTTCAAAACACATAAAATGTTAAGAGTGAAACTTCTATATTGCAGATTAAAACTGATTTATCACACCAAAAGTATCCTGAGTCCGATCCACAGCTGGCATGACTGACTTCAGTGCAGTAGACTTATTTCTACTGCCTGAGGATCTGCTCTTCCACAGTTAGTGACATCTCAATTTCCCTTTTAATAAGCAACAGGCCCTGATATAATGGGATATATGGAAGGAGAGATGTAAAAGCTTATAATGTGAAAATTGATTATCATGTACTTCAGACTATTTCCTGCTGTGCCCTTTGTTTTGGTATGCGTGTTTCATTTCATTACTCTGAGCTGTTCACCGTCTCTGAACTACACTATGAGATACATTAATTATCTCATTATCTTTGGGGCAAAACCTTCAGTCCTTCTTAAAAAACATATTCACTTAAGACCTTCTTTGGGTTCATTAGGGATTCTGAGTGTGATGAGAGAAAACAAGACTGCAGATACATCACAGCACACGCCAGATAAGATTTTGGTTCTGTTTGTGCTTCTGTCACTTAAAATTAAAAAAAAAAAAACAAAACCACATCTCAGTGTAGGTTTGCCTTTTGTTTAAAAAGGTTCAAAATAAAATTGCTCTCAAGTTCCCAACTCACTTGGCAGTGTGAACCCATTAAGAACTTTTCAAGGCTTAGTAATAAACTTCCAAAATAGAAGAGAAGGGAAATGACAGGTAACTTTACTAATAGCCCTACCAGAAGGTGCCACAGAAATATGGCAGTGTCAGCATCCTGAATAAGCCACTATATCATATAAAAATAATATAATACTTTTATTTTCATAAATAAATCTTAATTAAGAAAACGTCTTCTCAAAGCATAAAGTAGAGGAAGGTAGGAAAAAAATCTCCACAAAAACCTGTGTCACACACTCTCACATTTTGAATTTAGGATCGGGTTGGGGTCATTTTGTAAAGAAAATAATGTTCCAGGCCCATCACAATTTGTGAAAGTCAGGTTAGAGTAAAAGCAAAATTCCCCATTGTCCTCACAAGATTTCTCGCCCTGTTCTTTTGTGAATACGCTAGAATGGGTGATGGATGGGAGGCTGCCCCTTTCTAGAGTCCTTGCTGTGTTTTGTGATGACTCATTATATTTCTTTCTTTACAAATAGCCCCATTAACGCTCCAGAATTGAAGAGAATCATAAAGCTTGAAGCATCCCACTCCCATTCCGGTGGAGCTAGAGGTATTGTTTCATGAATTACAGAGCTGCCAAAACCTCATTTATCCAAGCGAAGCCTTCAAAGCCGAGTCACAGATATTTATTTATTTCAGATTGTAAAAGAAAATACTTTTTACTGAGATAAGGATGATATAACCTAGCTACTGCTTTATTTAAATTGAATTATGTCTCTTTTATATTTCTTCAACAATATGGTTGGAAATGTTGAAGTCCTTGTTTTTTGGGGGCTGAACTAAAAACCTTATTAAACCATTTATAGAAAATTTACAAAACATAGGAGAGTCAAGCTCTTTCAAAGTCCCTGTGGCCTCAAAACCTTATATATTCTGAGATTAGATGTCACTCTTAGTCAGATGATTCTAAACAAGACTACTATAATCCTCTCTGTTATGGAGATATTTATTTTTGTCTGAAAAACTTCAAAGCAGGCCGTGACAGATAATCAGAATCAAAATTTGCATTCCAATGAGAATTTCTTTTTAATAAAGAATAATTCTCACAGTTCCTCTGTGAAGGAGAACTGAGCTCACTTACTTCACGTTTGGGGCCTGCACGTTTTTGGGGTTTTTTTCATTTATCTCCCATTCGTCATTATTCAGTAAAGTTTTTGCAACTTTTGGGAAGAAATGTTGCACCAAGTCAAGAAATACAGCAATGAAACCCAAGCACTGCATTTTTCTTCAGAGTATTTCCTCAGTAAGAACTAAACAGCCAGGGACCACCATCAAGACATAGTCCTACAACTGCCTTCCTGGGTGAATGCTCTACAAGGATTTCCCCAGGGAACTGAAGCCAGCTTTCAATGGAAGCTGAGAATGCCTGGGCAGGGAATGAACCTGCTTTTCCTTGTGTGAATGCTTTTTTGAATATGTTTTTATATATTTCCTTTTTGCATTAGTAGTGGCAATGGGGAGCTCTGTCTGTGGAGCAGGACCTCAGCATGGCAAACCCTGCATTGCACCAAAAGATCTGATTCCTGAAAGACATTTGGAGCATCTCCTCAGGGGCAGCTGAAGACACCTTGCATCCTTACAGACTGGATGTGCTCAGCCAGGGCTGGCAGCTCACCTGGGGGTGCTAAAACAGTGATATTGTCCTACCTACCCCATTCCCTCTGGTAAATTTTTGGGAAGGAGAGATATTTGGCAGCAAATGCAGTGCAATCCCTGAGAGCCAAGACCACTGCTCTTTATAGGAACTGTGCACAGTTAAGGAACGTGCTTTTCCATTTCCAAGTAAAGCACCAGCCTGGCTTGAACCTTGCTGGAGCACAGATCTCTTTGTCCTTTCACAGTACTGCTGTTTCCTTCCTTTCAATATTAACAAATAATGAAATACCCAGAGCCAATTATACATTTAAATCTGTTCATAGAACTATACTGGAGCTTCCAGATTCCCAGCTTCTACCAGTAATGCTGAAATGGTGGTACCACTCCCCTTTCTGGTGCAAACCTCCTCTAATGCCACTTCAGGAGTCCTTCTCTCCTCGCAGGGACACATTCAGATAAAAATGTCGGCATGTCTCACAGGTAGGACTGTTGCAATTTTGTCTACCTGTTAATAGCTCACAGAAATACACAATTTGCAGACCCCTAATCATCAGTTTCTTCAGTTACTTAGTCACACCACAAATTAGCTCTTCTTTACAAAGAGTTTCCTGTGTGGAAATCAAGGCCAGCTGCAGCAGGAAGGGTGAAGAGCAGCACAGCAAGCAAGGGTGGTCCAGGAACCCTACAACACTTTTGCCAAGAGCTCCGGAGAGGGCCGCACAGAAACACCTCTCAACAGAAATAACCTCAGGCTCCCATTTACTGTCCCTGGGGCTTTGTATCAGAGGAATCCACTTCATCCCCTGGGAAATGAAAGGCAGAGCAGGACAAGGTGCCAAGAAACTAGGTTCTGTCTGGTGGGACTTTCTGAAGAAGCAGAACAGCTATTTACATTTGTTTGGTGTAGGTCAAAGAGGCAACAGGCATCTGAGAACAGCATCTTGCCAGCCCAAAGTGGCCATGCAACACCTCGCTGAGATACAGCATTTTCTGACAGGGGCCTGGAGAGCAATCTTTGCTCTCAACACCTCTCCCCATCGCAGGCTTGTGTAGTCCCCTGGACGAAAAGCTGATTTTGTACCTCCTTTGTTATGTAAATGAAATACTAAAACACTTCTCAGATCCTCTAAGGCAAAAGGGCTGCCTGCAAACTGCAAAATCTCACTTCCCTATGTTGGGCTGGTCAGCTGCTCCATCCAATCCCTTTCCAGTTTGCTGGGATTTATTTTTACATTTCCTTTTCATGCAGTGCATCCTGGCCCACATATGTTTTCATTCACTGTTGCGCAATTGCTTTGTTCACACCTCTATTTATTTATTGTTTTATTAGTGGTCAGCACAGTGTTGAAACACATACGAATGAAACCTCAAAAAAAAAAGTGACTGCACATTACATGGACTATTTTGATATTCTGATCTCACTCCATTTAAGTACGGTTCTTGAAAGTGAAGGATGATGGTGTGAGTCTACCTCAGTTAAATGCTAGCTTTGCTCATTTAACGATGCAATGGGCACACTTGTCTGTGTTCACTAAAATCTTGTTTGATACCAATTAAGCCTTAAAAAAATCCATTAATAGTCTGAATGTCTCTCAAACTCACTTTTCAATTTATTTTGAAAAGACTCAAACTTGGATAAAACTGAAAAAATCTGCCAAAGATTCAGTGAAAAGGGGCTGATTTGGAAAAAATGGTAGTTTTAGTAATGATAAACCTCTGCATACTTTTAAAGTATGGCTCTAAATCTGTCTCTATCCTCTTTACCTCTTTAACTTTATCCTATGTAATGCACTAAGCACAATTTTCTTCTTGGAACTATCTCTTATAATTGAAACTTTCTTCAGGGGTTACTGAGGAAGAACTCCAAAGTCAAGACTCCAAAATGTGAATTCTTTTTCCTTGGATACACTATCTCCATTTCAGATCTTCCATTTGGGGCTTATTCAGTGTCAGCCTCTGTTTTGAATGCATAGCCAAGATATTTGGAAGAGAAGAAAATTAAAGAATATTTCCTCTTCCACCTTGTAATCACACTACCTCATAGATCATCAAGCTTTTATTCCATGCCTTGCTGAGTCATCATTTTTGAGGCCATTTACTCCTTTGGTAGGAAGGCTTGCTTTCACTTTTGTCTTTTTATGACAAAACAAAAAGACTGCAATAACAAGACCCAACGCCTGCAGCCTGCCATGGTTTAAGTTTTTTGGGTTTTGTTTCTGGAACTCCCACCGGTCCTAATTCCTGCTGAATAAGAGCATGCTTCTATCTTACTTGCACAAGTACACCACAAGATTGGCTTGAAAAAACAACATAGGCTAAAGCAGAGAGTATTTTTGCTGAGAGCTGACAGAGCACACCCTTGGGACAGCAGGACCCTGGTGGCCAACGTGACAGACATTGAGCAGAACAACCACTTTTGGGGAGCTGCCCTGACAAAGCTTCAAGTGGCACCAGGGTACCTATTAAGGCTGCTCCTCTATTTCTAAGCAAAATTATATCAAACACACAGAAAAGACAGCCAATAATGAGAAACTTGCAGCTGTTCTCGAAGAAAGACTTTTTTTTATTGCACCCCAATCCAAAATACTTTAAACCAGTTTTATCAATAGCGATAAATCAGTACGGTGATATGATGTCTCTTTAATCTTTTCTAAAACAAAATTTTTTGAACTTTTGAGCATGGCCTTCCCAAATGGGTTAGGTCTTCTAAGACAGCATCAAACCTTCTTTTCCTTGCTTCCCATGTCAGCCCGAATCCCAATAGTTATGAAGCATAAAAAAAGTTCAAAGTAAAATATAAATTACCATCCCCTTCAAACACAAGTAGAAGTCTTATTAAGTCTCTAGTGCTTGAATCACGTCCCATGTCTGTTCTTTAGACCTTTCTTCCTTTGTGAGGCATAAATGGACACATCTTATTGATTTTCTTTCAACCTGGATCACCTCGATTGCTGTGAATATGGCAGACAAATCCAACTCATTCTCCCGCAGGGAACGAGGAAGAATGCAGACGAGAAGCTGGGGAAAGTCTTCTCACAGTGGGATACCAGGAGTCATTACGCAAAAAAACCAAGTCTAACTGCTTGTAATTCCAAGACCTTTTTCTTTTCAGCTCCTTCAAAAAAAATTTTTTTTTTCTTTTTTTCTTTTTTTTTTTTTTAATGCTGAGAGCTCTTTCTTAAATTTTTTATGAATATCATTTTGGCTACCATATCAATTTCTGACAGTGTTTTTGTTTAAAAAGAAGAGTATCAAATAGGACAGCAGTGGCTGCAAACACTGATAAATACATATAGTTAATGATGAGTGACTGTAAACAGACAGAAAGAGAAAGTCAGAATCAGAGAAAGCATTGTTTGAAGCTTGACAAAAAAGCTAGTTAAAACTTTTTCCTTCTAACTTGGCTCCACTTTGTATTTTTTTTTTATCATTTATAGACTTACTTTTCTAAGGACAATTGTATGAAATGAAAGGAAGTGTAAAAGTAAAAAGATTTCTGTGCCTTACACCAAACCACTTACTGTACATGAAAAAGGGATTTACTGAATCAATTTAGTTGTGTAGGGGTTTTTAAATCAAGTGAATGATTTCAGTGAAGTGGAAAAAGGTGGCAAGAATGTGCAGCAACCCAAGCTTTGCTCCTAAAAGCAACAAAAAAGACACAATTGAAATGCAGTGGGACTTCTGTGGATGAATTAGACAGACTGTGTACAGACACTTTGCAGCGACAATCTGCTTCTGAAAGGGATATATTAAGTGCTAACTGCACTGAGGATGTAAATTGAAGACGCGATATCCAAGGACTAATTTCAAAGCACTTCTCCTTGTTAAATGAATTGCTGAAAGAGCAGGGTTTAAAAGACTTTGTTTTGTGTTAAAGGATTTGAGCTACACCTATCAGCAGAGCGCACCAGCAAACCAATGCTAACATCATAAACCCACAACCATCTGATTACCATCCCCTGATACCATCACAGCTGTAATGAGTCCAATTTCTCCAGTGGTTCTCAACACCCCCTGCAAAGCGCTCTGCTCCAGCCTTCAGCCTCCACCACATAAAATTCATGTCACTTTTATAGTGTGAGTGGAAAGTTCTAGGTCATTAGTTTAACCACGTAATATTTTAGAAAACAAGATCATCATCAGCAGGCTCTTAATGCTTTTTAATTACACCTTCAGACATCAGTAACCATATTTTCAGTAATTTAAAATGAGTTTTGAACAACATAAAATGGAAGATGCAGAAGAAATTGTAACTTTTTTGACAGACAGATTTTATATTGGCCTCAAATTGCATCATTTCAGGAAGTAATTCTGATATCCGTGTGGATAGGGCTTGGGGGATATCTTAGAATAATACTTCCCACAAATATTCACCCAAGTACGTGATGCTGTTAGTCAGAACTCTCCCAGCAGGCTAGCACTAAGCCCTGCATCACCCGTGTGCTCTCCCTTTCTGTGGAGACTCAATGTAGCAACTGATCAGAAGGTCCACAGGAACACTGAGGGCAGACAAAACACCACAAACAGCACATGTAAATATTTCTATGACATGCTGCTCATAGCACAGTGCTTAAAAAAAGAACCAGGAAATAGGTATGAGCAACAGGAAAGGTGTAGTTAGGCATGAAGCCACGTCTTCTGGATTCACAAAAATACCAAAAGGAATCTCAAGAATCAAAATTATTATTCCCCAAGAGCCAAATGACCACAATCTGAGGTCAAAATAGTATTTTTAGCAGGAAGTTGTCATCCTTTCTAATAGCCCAGTAGACAGTGCACTGCTCAGACATGTGTAGAGGCATAGTCAGGCTTTCTTTCACCTCAGACTTCTTGTATAACCTTGAACACATCCTTTATCTCCTCAGTACATCATTTTGTCTAAGTACACATGAATATTGTAGGGCGTTATTCAAATATCGCAGTAGTGGGAATTAGACAATAATCTAATAGAGTCATTTCAAGATTGGCTGTTCAGAAGAATTTAGGCATATTCCCCCTGTTTTAATTTTTAATAGAGACAGTAAAAGCAATGCATACAACTTGTAAGATCCAGCTATAGCACCTGGTAAAAGAATCCAGATGTTCTCACTTCCAACAGCATCATTAAGCATGAGGCTGATGTGAAATATTTATAATGAAGGTGAATCATAGCCCACAGAGGAGGAATCTAGGGCTGTATCTTCTACTAGCATCAAGCACAAAAATGCAAATACACTGAACAAATACTGCATTAACTTTCAAATCACACGTTCTATGTCTTACAAAGTAAGACACAATTTAGTCCTGATGCAGGTGACAGATGGTAGCAGGAGACCACCAGTTTGGAATATAGTGTAAAAAATCAGATTTTGAAGGAAACACACGCAGCCCTGGATGTAGGAGCTCATGGCTGTGAGTGACCCCTTGGACTACAGAGTACCCTTTTCCCTCTCACAGCAATGGACATGAAGAAAACCCTTTCTCAAATTTACCAGTTTCATCTTAAAATTGCTTTAGTTATTTGTGGCAGTCAGTCTCACTAAGGTTGTTCTGAGGATTAAAAATCATCTTATTTACAGGCCATTTTATTCATACCCATTCATTCCTGTGCCAGCACTGACCTCAAACTGCTCTCATCAGCTCCCAGCTTTTGTCCTACAACAAAACAAGACAAGGCATATGGTCTTCTTTTAAAGATTAAGCTCTCCCTATGTTACTTCCAAACCCAATTAATCCTTAAACATAGGAAGACACTACTGTTTCACTGCTCCATGTCTTACAAGACTATTCAGTACTTAATCTCTGCTGGCAAGACTTCTCCTTATGCAACAAAGAGCAATTTCAACCACTTCCACTGCCCTATCATGTTGACAGTTCTTAACCATTGACATATCTCTCTCTCATTTCCAGCCCATGAGCTGACAGCAGAAATATTATGAGCATAATGATAAAAAATCTTATTCTCTGTGCAGGTAGCACAGCAAGGCAGAGAACATACAGGTGCTGACTGCCTCCCAATACTGCATTTGGCTGACTTATTTCAATTCCTAAACCATTCAACAAGCTGAAATACCATCACATCCACATTATCCAAGTCTTTCAACTTCTCTTGAAGAACAGTAATCAACAGTTTCTGCTGCCCCAGTGAAGCATAACACTCTCAGAAGCATCTTTGTGAGAAAGAAGTTAACACTGTATATGATTCATAAACCTTCCATAAATTAAGAAACCAATGTCTTCACTTGCCATAGGTAGATCTAAGAAGTACATCTGTCCAAAAGACTGAGTTATTTATCATGGTTTCATCATCCATACTTAAAAGACAGCACTAGTTTAGAAGATGGACCAATGACTTCTTCTATAAACACATATCATAAACCATGTGACCTCAGAAGGAAGAAAATTCATAAAGCTACCCACATACCCACAAGCACATTCATGAAAATGAAACAAAAGAAGGTCACCTATAAGCTCTGAAAGATGTTTAAGACAGTATTCATCCTAAAAAAATTCTTAGGAACTAGGACTAGACTTTAGCATCAGGTCAAAGTTAAATATCCTCAATTTTAAAAAGTGTCTACAACCAAGCATAATGGCAATCATGGAATCACAGTATCATTAAGGCTGGAAAAGACATCTAAGACCATCAAGTCCAACCATTAGCCTAACTCTGCCAGGTCAACCACTAAACCATGTCCCTCAGGTCCTGTTTTTTTTGAAAACTTACATGTCCCTCATCTACCTGTTTTTTTTGAAAACTTACAGGGATGGTGTCTGTACCACCTCCCTGGGTATCTGCTCCAATGCTTGACCACCCTTTCAGTGAAGAAATTTCTTCTAATATCCAATCTAAACTTTCCCTGGCATAACATGAGGTTCTTGCCTCTTGTCCTATTGCTTGTTACAAGGAGGAAAAGATTGAACCCACCTGTCTACAATCTCCTTTCAGGAAGTTGTAGAGAGTAATAAGGTCTCCCCTGACCCGCCTTTTCTCAAGACTAAATAACCCCAGGTCCTTCAGCTGCTCCTAATAAAACTTGTGCTTCAGACCCCTCACCCTTCAATTACTCTATTTATGATAAATACATATTCAGCTGCTTTGTTAAATGAACTGTAAATCTGAATAAAAGAGGAATTTCAGCTTCCTTTTTCAGTGTTAGCTGTAATTTAAGAACATAAAATGGACACTGGACTGAAAATCTAGAAACTGCTAAAAGCATCCTATCAGATATACTTGTTTAATTTCTTTAAACAACCCACATTTTAAAAACTCATGTACTTGGTCAGCTGCAAAGTAGAAGTGTTTTTTAGCATGGAAGCTGGTATTGAAGAAACCTAGGAGGCCAAGATGACTGGATAGGTAGAGATCCAGAATCCAGCTTTTTTGTCATAACAGAGATGCACTGTAAGCAGAAATATAGCTCTGCTCCTCTTTGGCATCACTTTTGACATCTCTTGGACCTTTTCACAGCTATCTTTTTAGTGACTATTCGTTTATTTTATTGATATGTCTGCTTCTTCTGCTCCCAAATCTGAGTTTTTATCTCTGCTAATATTGTTTCTTTTTCCTCTCATGCTTGACCTGAACCATGATCATTGAAACTGATGTAAAGACACAAGTCAGCTTTAGTTAGTACTGAATTACACACCAGAAACTTGACCTTTGATAGGAAAGAGAATAACAGAACAGGTTGCAAGCTGCCTCTAGAGACTGTCTAGTCTGCTCCTAGTATGATCAACTAGAGCACATTACTCAGGACTGTTTCCAGCTGGGGCTTGAGCATCTCCAAGGATGGAAACTCAGCAAACTGTGCCAGTTTGACCATCCTCACAGTAAGAGTTTTTCTTTTGATGTGAAAATGGATTTTCTTGTACTTCTATTCATGCATTTCTATTCATTGGTTTTTGTCCTATCATTTGGCACCACGAGAAGAGTGTGTCTCTGTCATCTTTACACCCTCTCATCAGGTATTTATACACATTGAGAAGATCCTCTTGAGCCTCCTCTTCTTTAGGTTAGGCAATCCCAGCTCTCCCTCACATCAGATGCTCTGATAACTTAATCATCCATTTGGCCCTTTGCTGTGCAAACTGCTGCATCTGTTGACTACTAATCACTGTCTGCACCTGAAGTTAAATTTATTATAAAATCATTTGAATTATAATCAAACCTAATATTATATCAGTGCCTTATATAAATGGATCTGAAAATTGAAGGAGCAACAACTGAAAATTGAAGGAGCAACTTTTTGTCACCATTCACTTCTTCATTAAGCTATCCTAGACTAGCTCAGACTATGCTAATTCAGAAAGTGAAGAATTTTATAAATTGTCAGCTGGCCCAGTCATTAAAAATTAACAGTTATCACCACACACATCTTCAGGACTTCAAGCACCTGTCTTGTCCCCAGCAGCAAACTGCTTATCTGCTTGGCACAACAGTGGTCCTGAAGAGCTGATGCCCACTGAAATGGTGAAGTAAGTGGTGCATTAGACTGTACTCCAATTCTTTTCTCCCTGGCACTGATAAAAGTTCTGCTGGGCATTATTAGTTCCCACACACCTCTGTGATAACCCACACACTGAAGGACAGTGAAAATCTACAGTCAATAATAGCAATTTACCATGGCCCAGCCCTCAACCCTACAAAAATCCATTCTAGGACTCTGCTCCCACTCCTCAGGCAGTACTTAGTGCCTCTCACTGACATGAAACACAAGTACTTTCTGCTTCCAACAAGAAACTTGCTGCTCAGTTCGGAGGAGTACTGTCAGAATCCACCTAAGCTTACTTGGAGAACCTGCATAAACTTATTAATGTAAGAACAGCTCAGGCAGGACTTTTCCAGCATGTACAGAGATATGGTGTCTTGCTTATTTACTCTTGCAAACCCCAGACTAATCACTAAGCCTGTGAAGTAGATACTTACATAGAAAATGGAGAAGAAAGGCAGGTTTTGGTGATTAACTGAGTTAAGCACTGAGTTCTGTAAAGTTGCTCATGAGAGAGAGCAAATAAGAGCTGCATGGAAAATATTGATAAAAAAATTGCCTGACTTTTCTGATTTGTCATCACAGTACTATTTCATAAAATGGCATAATTTCAAGAAACTTCTTGCTACCACTTTTTTTCCCAGCTGGCAACCAAGTTCTTTGGGATGCAGAGCACTGCAGGGATGCATGAAAACCTTGCAGGTGCTGTTTGATATGGATGCTTTTAAGGGGTGCCATTGCTGCTCATGCCTGTCAGGAAAGTGTTATGTTCCAAAAGCGTCAGTGTTCCATCTTTCAAAAAATAATCAGAGGATGCTTCAAGCCAATCCTTCTGCTTAGTTCTGGGGAAACTCTGTTTGGTTTGCTTTCTACTGAATCAAATACATCATTCCAAAACAGAATATGGATGATTTGGATTCTATATAGGTAAGCACACAGCAAAGGAGGTGAAACAGCTATAGCTATCTGTTTTGTCTTTATGTTTTTGGGTTTTTCAAAAAATTGTGGAAGCTCTAAAATTCTTACTCTTGATTTTCAGATCGTTTTAATTATTGTTTTACTTCCCTACCATGCGTCCCCTTCTTTAGATCCTCCTCAAACAAACAACTCCTCTATCAAAATCTACTTTTTAATCCTATCCCATTCTCAAAACTGCTCTGTACTGCTTGGATAAGAGCAACCACTAATTACTGGTCCCTTGTTCAAAGCAAGGTATGATATTTTGTCACAATGTCCAGTAAAGACCAGGTTGTTTTTCATGTATAGAATGCCACAACCAATTCAGGCATGCACGTCATGGGTAGTTAAAGGGAGAAAAAGGTGCATAATGCTTTTCAGGCATGGAATTCACCTCCCTTGAAGTCTCCTGCCTCTTTCCTCTGGCCTCCTGCTATCCCAAATCTTCCTGATTCCATGATGCAGCCAAGCTATTTTATCTGTAAGCACTCTTGCTAAAGAATTACATTATCGAAATACTGGATTAAAAACAGTCCACCACTCTTCACCACTATTCCAGTGAAGTTACTCAGCTCCCCATCTCAGCAGGAACTGAATGATGTCCTTCAGATTTCTACAGGTATTGCACATGTAGATACATGCACCCTCCTGCCCACGGATGGTGTTAGTGAAGAAGGCAGTCCCAATTCGCTTCTGTTTCATTTTGGCTGAAAACACTTGGCTGGAGTTTACTCTTGTGTCTGGATGGTTGTTGGATCTTAACTCTCCAGGAAGAGCAGATTGTGTTACTGACCTCAAGAGTAATTAGGTGTTCTGTGCACTGATAGACTAGGAAAGGCAAATAAGTTTTCCAGCTTCTTATGTTTCACTAGGGGGTGAAGGCAACCAGAATATAAAGGACAGAGTACACAGCTAATTTCAATCCTAATGTCAATTTAGCATATGTCTTTTCCTACCTATAGCAAAACAAAAATACACTTTTCATACAGTAAGAGCAATCATAATTACAATTGAAAGTGTAATTACAACAGCATAAAGTATTTTTTTAAATTCATTTTGTGGCAGTTTTTCTTACGAGTTGCAGAATGAGATAAAAGTTCCCCCATATGCTTTGTTATTTCCCCAGTTCTAAAAAATCTTTATTAATTACATTGGTTGGCTAGTCAATACTCATTATATTCCTATTAGGAATAAAAGTCTTACACCCACAGGAGAAAATGAGTTAGAGTGACTTAGATCCTACTAGATAAAGAAACATCAATGTTCTTTGTGCTTGAGTCAAAGTGAGAGGTCCTGCTGCCAGCCTCAAGCTCAGACTGCAAGGCCAAGGCATGACTGTATCTCTGTGGAACATGTTATATCAGGAAACATAATTTTTCTTTATCCTTCTACATACCTCTTATTGACCAATTCCATCTTGGGTTTCTAGAATTTCATCTAATTGCTACATTTAATTACTTTTCTTTTATCCACTTAACTTCGTATTATTTCCCCCTTGCAAATTAGGAATAGAAATCCCCAGATACACACACACACAAAAAATAGAATCTGTAAAGTTTTAAATTGTAAAAAATGTTCCAAACCCAAACAATAGGATAAAAAAAATTAAATAAGCTATCTTATAATAAATGATAAAAATGTTTTCTACAGAATCTGAAAGAATGGACTCTATAAATTATTTGTGTGAAAACAGTGGCATTTCCAAATGTAAGGCTTAGAGCCCTGTGAAAGTATTCTAAAAATTAAACAAAGGAAACCATTTTTTAAAAGAGATAGGGCTCAGTGGGATTTATTAATGCACATCTTTCAGAGATATTCTTACTTATACAATGCAAGCAGTAGGTTAGCATGGACTTCCAAATTATATTTAATTGGACAATTATTCAAAGTGAAAAACCCAACACAGTAAACTAAGGAGGTCTTTAATAAACACCTTGTCTGTTCAAGAAAAAACAGGGAAGTCATTTACTGACCCAAGAGGCACAATTTTGTCTTTGGTAAATTTATTTTAAAGTAATTGCCAACTTCAGGAGTAACAATTTTTTAAAGAGGAACATGGTGCTCTCAGGCAGAATAATAAATTGATCTGTGCCCTGTATGACGGCCTAATCACATTAGAAAGATGTACATGTGGTTGTCTGAGGCAAATAGAGGATGTACATCACCTGGTCTGTGAACCCACTAAGACTCCTTTAATGACATATCGCTTTCCCTCTCTCCAGATCACGACTGAATTAGAGGGAAAAGACAAATGATAATTTACACAGGGCCTTTACAGCTCTGCCTTTCCTGTCCAACAGAAGTGTTCCCCTGTAGAAGTCCTCTGCAGTCCCCAGAAGATTTCCAATAGCCTGCCTTCTGCCAACCAGTATTCCGACACCAGGAATGAGGTACACGTTAATGGCATCACCTTTGAGGAGCCACGGCCTCCTCGTGAAACCCAAACACTCTGAAACCCACTGTGATTAATAGCAAATTAAAAGCACAAGTCGATATTTAAAACAATGCTCCTTCGGCTCAGCTGGAGAACAGCTCTGCTGGAACTACAACCCTGTTTTCTCTCTGGCAGGATACACTTTTCACATCCAATGGTCTTTGATACCCAGACCTAAAGTCTGAGCCATACCCAGGTCGAGGGCAGACCACACCTCTGCATGCACAGTTTGCACACTGTCATGGTTTGGCGCTGGCCCAATGCCAGTGCCCCCATGAAAATGTATTTTCTTTAACTAACTGCTGTGAGATGTGACCAGGAACAGAGCAGAGCAGGCTTAAACTTAGGAAAAAAAAAGAAAAACAATAATTTTATTAAACTACAAACTAAAATCAAAAACACACAGGAAAACAGAATTAACACCTTTTAAACCATTCCTCCTCCTCCCACCCAAATTCACCAAAGCACAGTGAGACAAAAATCTTGGAGTCCTGATCAAGTTACCCTCACTCACGTAATCAATTCTCAGTCTATCAAGGGAGAGAGGAGTCTCTCTTGTACCACAGTCCTCCCCACGAAACATGGTTGAAACTCCCCATGTTTCCTTGTCACACATGGCACCGCCCGGAGAAACTCTGCCATGGTGACATCCTCCTTCCATGTACAGTGCTCTCACCACCGTCCATGGACCGAAACTGCTCAGGGTTCTTCAAGGATGCTTTGCCAAGTGCCGAGAAAAACAACCGTGTCTCATTTTTGGGACAACAGTCCCCCCCATTTTCTCATCCCCTGGGGCCGAGGGTTTTCTCAAGAACAGAGCTCTTCTCCCTGAAGATGGAAGGCACCACCACGCCCTCTTCATCTTCCTCTGTTCACTCCTTTATATAATATCATTACAGCAGGTCAGTCTCTTGGCTCAGGCTATAGCATCCACCCAAATGCAGTCTCATGTATTACAGGTAACTTGGTTCAGTCTATGGCTATACAAGAAAAGTCCAGCTAAAAATAAAAGCCACTCCATCATCTCCTCCCACTTCAGCTTTTCCACATCTTCTTCTTAACATCTCAGGTCCCAGACTGTCTCTCTTCTCTCTCCAACCACCAGCCAGGAGGACTAATGTTTCACAAAGTTTCCTTCACCCAGGAAAGGGTTAAAAGTCCGAGCTCCGCTGCCCTCAGGGCACTGAGATCTCACGGTGGCACTCCCACATGCTGGGCATCACCCCCCCCTGCCGCCTCCTCTGCCGGCACAGGCTCGCTCGCTCTCTCTTCTGGGGTTGGGGGGGGGGAACAAAAGATACCTCGGTGTTTTCTCCACCCCTCCGTCCTGCAGGAGCTGGCCCGGTTCCATTCCCTTCCACCTTCTCTCTCTCTCCGGGGCTCCGGCCTACCTCAGCCTGGGCCTCCATGGCTCCCTCCCCCACCCAGCCATGTGGCCGGGCGGGGCAGAGACGGTGCCGCTCCCTGGGCTACCAGGGGCGAAAGAGAGCGAACTCTGGGAAATCTCTGCTTTTAACCCCGTGTGTCTTCAGAGGTGACTCACGTCTTCAGTGGTCACACCAGGTGTCAATATTCGAATCTGACCACTGATTGGTTTAACTAAAACTTCCCAAAAAACTCACTTCCTCCCAAACCGAGACACACACCTTCAGTGTTGGCAGAGAAATAGCCCTGATGAAACAGCTCCAAGAATCATCCCTGAAACTCCTCAGTGAGAGTAATACTTCTTTGGATGCATTATTTTGCCAGGAAATTTCCACCTCCAAAGTCTTTTCTCTTTGTCAAGGTCATTCTGGGCATTGGGACAGCGTTGCTAAATAGTGTGCCTCAGTGAATTCCCCCCAGTTTCTGACTGAAAGGCTGGGACTCCTGCAGTACAGATCCTGATAAAAGATTTATTTGTGGGGAGTGGAAGATGGTGCCTTTAGAGAAGTTAATAAGTTGTTTCCCTTTTAGATGCTTTTATTACAAACACTGATAAATCTTAAGGCTAAGAGACTATATAAGAATAATGAGTTGAAGGGCTCTTCAGCTCTTTGGTGATTATCTCTCTCTTTTAGAGCATTACCATGGGACATCTGGCTTCCAAATTTGTGCCTCTCCTTCACAGATCTGAGGACCAGCCTACCAATTATACATTCACATAGGTTGTAATAAATCAACAGCAGCCAAACTCTGACAAGGTGATGGCTGTTGACAGATAAAAACGATACACATTGTCGTGCTGTTCTCCAAAAACAAACACATGCTTTTATCAGATTTTTTTCTTTTAATCAAAAAATTGCCTCTTTCAACATAGAGTCACCTAATTTCACAGAGGACTTGCACTACACAAGGTTCCCCTGTCTAAACCTGAGCTGCATGTAAAGCCAGGTTTTCAAACAGGCCCTGACTTCACCTCCTGCTGTAGTTGAGGAAAAAAAGCTGCTGCTCTGATCCTGGGTCAGCCCAGACCCAAAGATCATTAACCTTTTACTCTGAGAAGCAGAGTTCTGTGCAGAATAAAGGACTGAGACAAAAAAAAATAAAATATCCAAGGATATATAAGTCTTGGATTTATTCATAAGCCAAGTAGTGTGTGGATGGTGAATTTTCTTCAATAAAGGAGAGATATATCAAAGTTATATCCAGCAAGTAAATCTGTGTGGTGGGTGCTCCCTGGCCCTCATCCTCTGTGTCTCCAAGGAATTGTCTGGAAGTGACGGACTCTGCTTGCCTGACTCCAATCCTATGAAATTTGGGTATCTAATTTAACCTAATTTTCTGAAGAGCTCCAAAATTAATTCTTCTTAAAAGCAGTACTTATACAGGCAATATGAATGCTGCTTTCCAAGTGTCTTGTGCTCTGCAGAGACACCAGGGGACCTCAAGTAGTTTACTTCCACAAACACCCCAAATTTGGTGGGAAAAATTCCAGTGCCAATTCCAGTTGTAAAACTAATCACCTTCTTACCAAATCCAGAACAAAGTTGTTGCACTCTCTGGATCTGAAAATGCTATCAGGTGATATGAAAAATGTGACTTAAGTGTGATGAACATTTTACAACCAGCCTTTTTGAATGCTCATAAGCTACATGAACTAACAAAGATTTGATCACCCAAAAAGTGTGGGAAGCAAAGGGCTGTAACAATCATTTTGGAATTCCTGTTAGCAATTCTCATTTGGGGAATAAGGCTTTATCCCAAAGCTTCTTAGCACATGGTGGCAATTTACCCACTGTCTTATCCTCCCTTAAAGAGACCAGGACTATTTTCACACCAAATGATGTGGAATCTCCATGAAAGTCAGAGACAGAGGCTATCAAATTCTGCCAAATTCCACTTGTTACTGAGAAGAATGCAGCATAATCTAGCTAACTAGAAGTATTTTAATTCCTTCAGAATTTCTCGCACATCATGGAAAATAGCATCTCTCAGATGTCTCTATAGAGCTTTGAATCAAATATTGTCTTTTCTAGTGAACTGACTGGACAGAAAGGTAGCATGTTACCCTCCAGCTCAGTTTTATTCTTTGGCAATGTTATCTGCGAGAAAGAACTCATCAGACATATGTTTTGAACCCTTTCTTATTGATTTCATCTCTTTCTTTTACCTTCCTTTTCCATTCCATTCCCACTAGTTAGGGCTCTGCTTTGACCCTAGAACTGGCAAGTCCCACAGCAATAAAACAGAGATATGCAAACTTACAGGTTAGGCATCAGTTCCCTTTCTGTTAAGGGAATATGATTCCCTTGACATACACACTTCTTATTCTCATTTGTAAGGTTGAAGAACCATTAATTGGGGAAAAACCTGACAGAAATTTAGCCTGCTTTATGATAAATAGCATTCACCTTTATTTGACCAGTTTACAGAATCAGGCTCTGAAATTTCAAAGTATGTCCTTTGTCTCAGCTCTCTCTTTTCTCATTTAAAGTTCAGTGCTATGGAAATTACAGCTGTGTAGCTGTTATGTAAGCCAGTGTGTTCAGCTTCTTAATATTCAGTCTTACTTTTTAAATAAATTATACAACCTAATCCAGGTATGAGTTTTGTTTACAAATGACTGTAAGTGAATATTCTTGTAATTAATGTGATCCCAGGAGCTTACTTATTGCAGATTTTTAGCTCTGAAAACACATGCAGGAGTACGAATAATATTAGAATAACAATCTTAGATTTTCAAACAAGTCTGAAGAAATTATTCATCCAACTCACATTGTAATTCTGCAAGAATTAGGCAACTAATTCCCTCAGGTTTTATCAAATTTTGAAAAATGTAAGCTGAAAAACAAATGGCAGCTGAATTCAGCTAGATGGGGTACAAGAGGTCCCCACAGGGAGCTGTGCCATCAGTAAGTACTCAGGCTGCCTTCACTGACTCTGGGACACAAATTGTACTCCTGATGTGAAAAGAAGAGCAGAATATGAGACAAAACCAAATGGCTCATTCAGCTACTGCTGGTAAATTGGGGAACCTTGGAAAGGAGAAAAACTCTTGAAACTCTTAAAGCTGTGTTAGAATTCAAGATCATTATTCAATCCCCTAAAAAAAAGACACAAGAAAATAAAAAGTGCTGAAATATGACTTCCTTAAATTAAGGTAAAATTGTTTATGGCACTAGAATGCAGAAATGAATGGCTTCTCTTGGGATGTTGAGTTGAGGTTCCAGTAGCAGCAGCAAACTCATATGAAATTTTGCAACTTTCAAAATTGGCTCATTGTTTGCCATTACCATCTGAACAGGGAAAATCTTTGGGCAAAATATTCAAGAAATGTGCTCATCTAATGGCTTTTTATCATTTGGGTACACATTTACTTACAGCCACCTCTAATACTAATTATTTTTCTGCCTCCTTTATTTTAGTCACTAAAATCTGTATGGATTTTATTTTGCTAAGATAAGTAAATCAGACTCCATTATTTCCTCCAAGAAAGCTTTTCCATTCTTCTGAGAAAAAAATCAGGTTTCTCATTGCATCTCTACATTTTGTTTTTAACACAAATGCCCAGAATTATACTTGGAACTCATAAAATTGCCCTTACACTTTCTTATCAATAGGTCAATTTGCTTTTTACATGACAATTTCACCAGGGTGTGTCCTGTGAAATCTCTATGTATAGTTTCTTTTTTTCTTTGGCAATGTCACCTAATGAGCCTAATAGGAAAAAAATTACATTTGTCCTCGTGTACTTCATAGAAATCAACACCTATTTCCAATTCTCCAGTACTAAAGATAGTCCAGCCCCTTCTGTACGAAATCCATTTCCTGCAGCACAACTGAAGATGCAAAGGAACATCCACAGGGTATACCTCACCCTCATGGCAAACCTGGCAATGACCAGCTACAGATTGTTCCCTTGGCTCTACTCAGTGACACATGACACTAAAATCCCATGAGCACACATGGACATTGCAAAGACTAAGGCACTGTTTTTAAGAGTGGGACCCCACCATCCTGTCTTCCTACAGGGGGAAGCATAATTCCCAGTGGCCACTACTTTTCTTGTGCTCCTCATGAGTTCTTGGTGCCCATATTCTTGTCCTAGAGCGCTCTTTGTAAAATGCTTTCAGAGCATCCAGGATGTAAGGCACTAGGTAAGTATGTACCAGTCACTGATTTACTGGCAATCAATTAACATCAGGAGAAAAGATTATACTAAACTAAGGATTCTGTGTCCCAGCCAGAGGAATACAGAGTGAATGCTCTGGTGGAGTTGCCTTCTCACTGCAAAGGAAAAAAGTAAAGGTATCCATGAGAAGCCCTGTGAGCTCTTTGCCATTATCTTTGAACACAGTATCATTTCCCTAAGGAAAAAAAAAAAAAAAAAAAATCTACAAAACCACACTTCTACTAAAAAAGAAATCTTCAAAAATCCTATGAAATATATAACACATTCAGCAATATTTCTAGCCCATGGATTAAAAAAAGGATCACCTCAAGGATCATGACAACTATAAAAGGTAAATTTCAAGAATCCAAGTGTAGAGTAAAGCTTTTGCAACTACCTAAGGCATCTGCAGTCTCACCTACAGGGTAATTTAAGCACTCTAGCCATGTATATGTGGTGCCTGGCAGAGCTACAGCACCAAGAGAGTGCACTTGTTTGGGCCACCTCTGATATCCCTACACAGGAGATGTTCCCAGCACAGAAATCACACAGAAGGACAGCTCCTGTAAATCCCTTCTAGTCAGGATCACACATGTGGCCCTGGACCTGTGACCAAGGAAACTCTGCTAGTTGATTCCAGATGAGTAAACAGGTTTAGAAAAAACCTGCAGGACCTCAGATGTTGAGCTCACTAGGTAAAATAAGTCAATGACATAAATAGTGGTTACATTTTGAGGTAGTTGAGAAGATGATGTTTAAAAAATGAACAGAAGGACACAGGGGAGAGGGATCTGAGAGGAGATAAAACAAGTTCATGACACCAGTTACAAGGAAAAAGTCAGTATTACCAAGGCTGGTAAGGGAAGGAAGAAGGAAAAAGTGAGAATCCCAAGGACTAAGGATTGAAGAAGTGGAAGAAATGAAGTGAGAAAGCTAAAAACTGGAAATGGAAGGAGCTGAAAAAATCCTCAGAGATCAAAGACCGTAAACCTATATTTTCAACATGTGCTCAGGTGTCCAGAGAGTTTCACAAGACTGAGGAGATTATCCTACGGTTTTAGAACAGTGATGAATTGCTTGAGCTGGAATATAACAGTTCATGAGAATTCTAAAGAAAATAAAGCACCACAACAGGCTTGGGGGTCCAAAAACAAAGCAGAGGGGAGAAAAGTGTGGATATAATGGCCTCTCATTGAGCCGTTATATTTGGCCTTTCCAAGAACATGATCAACTCCTTTCTCTGTCACAGATCCTTGGCCTGACCTTCTTTGGTAATTTACTTATTCTTACCTCTGCGTCACATCCATTTTCCATCTGCCTCTCTTTCTTTTCTTTTAAGGGCAAAAGCTTATCAGAGGAAGACTCTGTCCCTAATTATATGTGCGTAGAACTCCCAAAACAATGGGGTGCTCATCTCAGAAACGAGCAATGAAGTCACTTGCCAAACCAAAGAAATATTGTGGTAAAAAAATCTTCCCGTAGGGACAGCAGCTATTTAGATGGCCTGTTATATATGAGGGGCATAATGATGGTGGCTGAAAGAAAGCAGAAACACATTCTCTGTCAAGCATAACCTGTTAAAAGTCATGCACAAGAGGGGAGAGTCAATGAGATGAGTCATGCCTGGCTTTGCCCACCACGTTATCAAAGGTTGTGTTGCACTCAGTGTGAGGGACGGAGGGAATCCTTGGATCTACAGTCAAATGGAACAGCTCTGTCTCCTGCTGCGAGCTCCGAGGGTTCCTCTGTAGGTGTCACTCCAGCTGCTGATGGCCATAGATAATAAGTTAGGGTACAGACTAACCAGGAAATGATACCACCTGCTACCCAACATAAATTAGCAACTCCTCTGGGTATAATTACTCTTGTCAACGTGTCACATGGCTATTATAGTCACTCTCATGCAGCAAAGCAGAGCAGTGGCAGATTCTACAGGAAGAATGGAGTTTGTGGCATTTCTATGAATTCACCATGAAAAAAAAAAACAAAAACAAAAACAAAAATCAAAAAAAAAAAAACCAACAAAAAACAACAACAACAACAAAACCAAAAAACAATTAATTTGTTCCTGAGATGGAAAAGAAATGGGAAAAATCTTGTAACACACACAGTAGAATTAGTCCCTTTGCTGCACAACTGGTGATAGAGGGAAAACACAGTGAAACGAAGGGCAGCCTCCAGCAGATTTCTTTGCCAGCTCCCTCAAAGCATGGGTCTCTTCTCATTTTCACAGACAACAGGCTCCCAAGTTGCAATTCCCAAGAGACAAAATGTGCACATTATTACTTGACACTACACCATTATATGAAAAGTCAGTAGACTTTTGCTCAGTGTGCAGGTGAAGTGACTTTCACAGCAGTTTTAGACACCTGTTTGTGAAACAAGCAGCTGTATCAGAAAGAGCTGAAGCATGAAAGTTCAGTGTTATTGCTGAAACAGCTCAGGTGTCTCTGAACTACCCCATGTTGCCTCTAGACTAACGCCACACTTCTTGAGCAAGATTGCATGCCATGCTGTCAGAAAATTCAGTCACTGCCATTCTATTGTAAGTGCTTTAAAACATTTTCTGACCCTTGAGATGCTCAGAGAGACTCAAACAGTGAAAGAAACTGAGCCAGCCTTTTCATATGCTTCTTCTTAACTGGCTATGGCTGAGCAACTGGCCACTGGTGACAGTGCCTTTCTGGGCACACTGACCATGAAACAATCAGGTTTTCTCCAACTCCTAAGACTCTGTGTGAGGCTGACACCACAGTTTTCTTTGGTGAGAAAAGTCTGATTTCTTCAGCTACTCTTGAGCAGAGACTGCATCAGAACTGTTAGGTCATTTACCCAACAGGCTTGGCTGCACAATGAGGAAAGTCCATGATTTTATTCAAATTCATATATATACAATTGAGATAATTTGCCTTAAGTTTAAATTCACACTATTTCTGTATAGAGCAACACACAAGGCATAGAAACCACATCAGAACCAGAAAAAGGTTATTTACTGAACGATATGAAAAGTACAATATGCCTGCACCTGCCAAGGGTCTTTCTCAATGATTGCTTATGATTATAAAGGTAAATTATTTGCTTGTGTAAAATAATAATTAGAAAAAGTAAAGGTCATTCATCCAGCTATAAACCTGGCTGCAAAAAATCATCAGCATACAGAGTTAGCAGGCATATTCATTGCTTTATAAACAGCAGGCCAGGATAACATTATATAGTTTGCAATCTGTATTTGTTCTATGTGAATCATAGCTTTGCATAATTTTATCACATTCCTGCCAGGCAAAAGCAAACATTAAAAGAAATATTAGAAGCCAAGCAGTTAAATATCCTAGAAGAAGAAAAAAACCCTGCAACTTCCTCCACATTGTAATGACCAATGAGTGTTATTTTATCAGCTTTATTTGGCAGCTTGTGCGTATTTTTTTTGCCATATCACTTTAAAATAATTTCTAATATGCAATTGGTTTATTTTGATTGGTCTAATATTGTTACATTGTCCTAAAGCACTGATACAACTGCTTGGACTTTTTATATATGACATGATTGATTAGGTGAAGATAAGAAAGAAAATATTACTTCAAGAGACCTGACCTTCAGTGAATCATCTGAGATAAAGAGAATTTAAATGCTGCATGACTTGAAGTCAGCACCAGAAAATGTTACAGGAAAAAAAAATGGAAAAAAAATGCTTAGTGAAAATTTCTGCTATGACTAAGAACATTTTCCATTAAGATTCTTCTTCTCCTTTTCCACTGCTGGAAACACTCTTCATCCCTAAACTCTCCAGAGACAGCAAACAAAATCCACACAAGACTCTACCAGACCTGCAGAGGTCCTCTCCACCTTTACATCCCTCCTGCAATACATGTCAGCTCTTCCCTGACACTTTAGACTTGCAGCTATTGAAGGGGACCTTTCCTCCTGTCCCAGCCTGGCAGTGGGTGTTCAGTATGGGCACAGCAAGCACTACTCCGGTGTTGTATTGTGTTTTGTTTCCCCCCTAAAGTTTGAAAATGGTTTATCCCTTTGTTATTTGTACCCACCCCTTTCCCTGACAATTACTGTAACCCCATCTTTTGCTCCTGAATGTTCCCTCTCAATCATTGTAGCCCTTCCCTCCTCGACCTGTCCATAAGCTGTTAACCGCTCCCCTTTATCCAGAATGTTCCCTGTCCTCGGTACCCCATTGGAAAATGTGACCCCTTCCTCCTCCCCTCAATTCCCCATTGGACCCCGGGTTATGAGCGCCTCCTCTTTCTCCTCCCATGAAGGCATCCCATTGGTTTGTGAATTGTACCCACCCCCTGATTCTACCCCCTTTTTAAACCCTTGCACGGAGGTGTTTGGGGCTGTTCTGGTCCTTGAATCCTCGTGGCATGGTTCCCTTCACCCTTGACCTTCCAATAAAATCCTGACCAGGAACCTCACACCAGCAGCCTCCTCGCCTCCTTTACCTCCTCTTGGACTGTGATTGCTCCTGCGTACCCAACCCACGGTAGGACTGACAGTCTGCAGCTATCCCAGCTGTCAGTCCCCACACGTGGCACACAGCCTGTGTGTTCGTGACCATCCGTGTGGCTAGCCAGGAAGCAGGCTACTGTGTCCCTCCAGCCTTTGGCATCTGTTCTGGGGCAGCGCTGTGGTGTCTCCCTGATCCCAGGGACAGGGACTGCACAGAGCAGTGGTGGAGGAGCCGGAGTGACCTTCTGAGGTGCTCTGTCCCTGCTTCCTGCCTGCCTATTGCCAGCCGCAGCCCACAGAGCCCAGCCCTTGGGGTGCCCCAGCCATTGGGGAGCTCTGTGGTCAAAGGAAGCCCCCCCCACCACAGCTGGGTGCTGCTGTCCCTTCCCGGTCATACACTCTGTAAGGCTCATCTCCACCATCCCATCAGCCAAAGGACAGCATGAGGGAAGAAATTAGAGATGCAGTCGTGTGGGTTTTACTCAGCTCCGCAGGTTTCTTTTGCCCCTAGCTGTCTCCCACATACTGAAAAATCCCAAACTTCCACTCAAGCCTGTATAATATCCATGAGAGAGAAACTGGGCATGGAGATGGGAGCACGGAGCTTAGATATATTTTCCTCACACCCACTCCTTTGCTCTAAATATACAGGAATTTAAGCCTGTCCCTAGTAAAAAAACATTCATCCTAGGAAATGGCTCCTCAACTCTCCCCCAGTTTAATCCCTGTTATATTTTCCTTTTAAAAGAAAAAAGTAAGAGGGAAAAATGAACTATATAGAGCTAAACATTTGGCAAAAGTGGTTTGCTACAGTAAAGAGTTTTCTTCTGAACTATTTATCTTAAAGCAAGTCAGAGCAGGCATCAAAGGCAGCCATGGCATCACCATAGTGCACACTGTCACTTACTGTGATTGAAAGGACAGTATGTTTTCAAACAACTGCACTTGTGTGAAGTGTCATCAGATCTGACTGCTTAATCCCGATTAAAAAAGGAAAAAAAAGAAAACAAAAACAGAAAGGAAAAAAGGGCTGCTCCATTCAGAGGTGAGACTACGCTGATGACATTGCCCAGGAGTAATTTTATAGGGAGTGGATAATCACAGCAGCCACTAGTGACTAGATTAGTGACAGGGTGCATCTCAGACTCGTCACCGTATTGAATATTTGGTGTGCGGCACAGTACAAGGTGAGGATGAAAACCAAGGGCAGATGGCTCAGGTCCTTCTAGCAACAAGCAACATTCACCAGGAAAATTGGTGCTTTGCAGATTGCCTTCCCTTTCCCATGGGATACTACAAAAATGCAAGATTCAGCACTGTTAGAGGAACCCGAATGAAAGAGGAGATGGAGTTCCACAAAGCAGCTTTAAAAATTGCTCTTGTCCTTCAGAAGAACCCTACTAAATTCCAGTAGAAAAAAAGCAAACTCCAAAGAAAAAAACATGAAGTCATGTAAACTGCTGCTTATGAAATTTAGAGTGAGGCAGGAAAAAGTTAGAATATATATATAGCAAGGAATAATTTCAGGTTGGCAACAGGATGAATTAAAATATTAGATGACCTGTTTTTCTGTTTATGATTTAAGTCTAAGGCAGTAACTACTTTTACTAATTAGGACCAAAGTACTGATCACTACACAAAGTCACTTAAAAGTAACATCAGACTCTCAGTAACACCATGAAAACACCATTCTGCCTATGTGTGATAAGAAGGCATTTAAATTTGCTCATTTACAAAAGTTCATCTGTTTGGGACCTAGCGGGAAGCATACGGCATCTTGATAATTCCTCACGTTAAGGAGAGTGTGACTCCAGCAGACTTTGTTCTATTCCTCTGTGTGTTATCTCCCTGCACATTCCCAGGGTTATGCTATAAGAGATTGCAAGGTGACAGAATATGTTCATACAGCCTCTAAGTGCTACTTTGCAGGATGCATTGTAGTCTGTTACCCTGAGGCACTAAAGTGTTTAATGATGTTGCTGTATGTCATTATTTAGTATTCTCTAAGTGGGTCTTATAGGAAAGCGGTCTAAATTATAAATTGGGAAGTTAACTTTAATATTAGTGAACAGAAAACATTAAGAGATAGAGGTTGCTTTTGTGGGTGGGTACAGTTTTTTGCCAGAACCCCTCGTGCCAGCAATCAAGCCTGTAAGGACTAAAATGCTCCAGCCCTGCCCGATATAAATCAACAAAACTGGCAGAGTGTCTTGTTTGCTGGTGTTTGCCTTCTGCTTTTACCTGTAGAAGTATTGAAACGGGCAAAAGAAAGCTCAGCTTTTTAAACTCATTTTTTTTCCAAGACTTCATATAAATGAGATGTCATGCATCATAACTATTTGGTTAACCAGCATTTTTATTAAATATCTATTAATTTGTATCAATGCCGTGTTCTCTAATGATCATAGTAATTTCCTTGCTTCCAGCTATTATTTGTCAGAGACTTCTCTGCACGCACGTGCACGTGTGTGTGTGTATGTGTGTGTGTGTGTGTGTGTGTGTGCGTGTTAGAGTGAGAGAGGGAGACATGGGAGAAACAGAGTAGCAAGAAGGCTGTAAAGTGGGGGTCACTGAATAAAAGTGGAAATGGATTTGCAGAATTACAGGCATAGCTCACAGTGACACCTAGAGTCAATCCTAATACTTCCCCATTGTAAATCCTTGCTCTCAGGCTCTCTCTTCCTCCCCGTTCTCTAAAAACTTTGTTCACAGTTGCAACTGACAACTGTGCTCCAGCTCTACCTCTGGCTTAATTAAAAAACAAAAAACCAAACGCACAGAACCAAAGACATCCCACCTCAGCAAAAATGTCACAGCAGTTTTCAATAACGCTAGAAAAATCTGGAGAGGTTGCCAGCACAAATCACTTTTTTAAAACAAAATGGAACATTTTTATGATTGGGAGAAAAAACATGGAAACTCAGCAGAGAGATAACCCTGAAGCAGTTGGACATTTGCTAATTTCCTCATTAGAAAATCCTGTTAATTTAGCCATATGTGAAAGTTTTTTAAAAGTGCTACGTGCCTGTGGTAAACAGGAGTCCTTGAGAGTCGGGTTGCTCTAGTCTGGCGGTCTCCATGTGCTCTGTGTGAGCTGGGACACCCACGGAGCTAAGCTCTGAACAACACACAAAGGGTGCAGTGCCCCTCTCTGAGCCCAGAGCATACTCAGAGTGCTCAACCCCTGCCCTTCTTACTGCTGGCTCCTATCTGAGATACCTTAAAATTGGGTTGTGGGGATCATCTTGGTTCTTGCTATTTACCCCTCTTTGAAGGTCAGATTGCAAGCTAACCACTCCTTAAACGCATTCGTGTGCAGATGGCCATGATGCCAAATTCTTGGGTGGCGGCAAGCCTGAAAATACAGCCATTAGAAATTACAGAATCATAAAGAGGTTTGCACTGGAAGGGACCTTAAAGATAATCCAATTCCAACCCCCTTGTCCTGAAAAGAGACACCTCCCAATTAACTAGGTTGCTCAAAGCCCCATCCAGTCTGGCCTTGAATAGGGATGGGGCATCCACAGTTTCTCTGGGCAACTTCTCCCAGTGCCTCACCACCCTCACAGCAAAGAATTTCTTCCATAGATCTAACCTAAATTTCCCTTCTTTCAGTTTCAACCCATTATTTCTTGTCCTCTCACTATGATTCCTGATGAAGGGTGTTCCTGATTCTGTCTTATAAAAAAATTGAAACAGGGATTTCCGAGTTAATCAAAAAAAGAATACAACCAAATATAAACATGAATGGCAGCAAGTAATTTGATCAACTCTTCTGACCACTAAGCTATTACTCAGGATTTAGTGACTAAAAAAGGCTGTGTCTTTTGTCCCTTTGACTTTGAATGTCTGATTAAGTGAAAGAAATTCATCTAATTAAGACATCCAGAGGATCATATTCAGCTTTTTGTGATTTATTGCAGAATTTTAAAAGTTGACTTTGTTTTAGTGGGACTTCTATATATTAAAATTCAGGACCATCTGCACAGACTTTATCCATGCATATTTCAAATTCTGGAAGAGCTCAAGTTTGAATTAGTGCTGATGTGTGGACATTGCTCATCATTAAGACACTGTACGTGTGCCCAAAAGAAAGGTCAAAGGATCCTGAAATATAAAAAACTCCCAACTGACACCTGCTACAGAATAATGATATTGGGCCATGCCAGGTTTATAAACCTGTTTCTGAAATGGGCAGCTAGTGGGAAGTGGGAGCATACATGAGAGGACAACTTTGTACAATGCAATTTCCATCCCATAGTCGGTCAGATTTTTGAAAGCTATGCCAAATAACACAGTTTTACCTTGAAAATGACCAAATGTGTTGGGTACAAACATGAGCAAGAAATAAGCAAAGGAATATCCAGCATCTGTTATTGTGGAACAACTCAGGTTTTGTATGAATAATCTGAACGAGGAGGAAAGGAGAAGGGACTATAAATCTGAGGAGAAAATTGAAATTTTTTAAATTAACATTTTTTTCTTATAAATGAGTGATATTTAAAATTTATTTCTGTGGCACATACTCAAAAATGTACATTATTGCTTTTACCATGAACCATGATTAGCAGTATTAAGTATTCTATTTTCTACCATAACAATCATTTTCTGATTATCTAGCGGTATCTTCTTTGGGTTTTTTCCAAAAGGAAAGCAAATGGGTCCTATCTAAACAAAAATGCTTTTAAAAGCAAGCATTTACACATGAACAGTGTCACAAATACCAGCCCAAATCAGTCCCATGATGAAAACAGAGTGTTTAAAAGTCCTTGCACCTTACCTTCCCAGTCAAGTTGAAAGGTATTGAGCTATCAATCTCTGGTCAGATAAACAGTGACAATGTTCTTATTATTTGCACATGACACTGAGATCCCCAAAAACTGCTATCTGTTGTGACACAGCCCCAGATACTGAGTTTGGTTCAAGGAAAGAAAAAAGAAAAAAGTAAAAATGAATAGAGTTTTGGGGTCCCCATACAAATTTAATCTGTATGGCCATTACACACATCTCCAACAGCAACAGGGCATCTCCCTTTCTGTGAGCTGCCCACCCTGTGTGTTGACACAAATATTTCATGAGCTGAAATGAACACAGGCTGATTGCAAGCACACAGTACTGCCTCAGTTACGATGTCACCACTAGCAAAAATTCCTGCTGCATTCCCTCTCAGCTGACAGGAGCAGCAAAGGCAGCAGGACAGTGGGGCAGAGCTCAATGCTCCTTCAAACCTCAGCAAGGATCGATGATTCCCTTCTGCTCACTTTAGACCAGACTGCCTAAGGGAGTAGGAAAGAGAGGAAAGCAAAGGGTTTGGAGCCCCTGTCCTGTTACACCAACTTCATTTCACCCAGGGATCCACAAAGGTGCTTTTTTTTTAAAAAGATGTGACATAAAGCAAAATGTCCAAAGCAATGAGGTAGCAAACAAACATTAATTTTCCATTCAGATTCATACCAACTCTGGTTTTGTTCATCTTTTAAACACTTCCCAGCTTCTGTCTCCGAGCATTTCTCTCAATAATCTCCTCATAAACAAAAAAATCAGAAGAAGTATCCAGGGACCGCTGTCCACAGATATGTGTGTAACAGGGTACATCACCAGTTCTCCTGGACTGGTCATGAAAAAGACAACGTTGAGGGTCATGTAGATCCTGCCACTGGAGTTTGAAATATTTTTATTTGAAATATGTTTACCGTGGCAAAGTCACGGTATCACACTGATACCATTCACAATGGCTGAATGAGAATATGAGTACTTGGGTGAATGTTACAGACTGTGCAAAAGCACAAATTAGTGCATTATTTTCACTTCTTATAAAATAGCATCTACTAGGACCACTAATAGGGCTAGAAAACTGTCTCTCTTCCATATAAACTTCATGGTCATAAGCTCTGAACATTTGGGGTTAACATTTCCAGCCTGGGAAGTTCATTGAAACATTTTTCCCTTTTTTGTGCAACAGGGAAATGTCAGGAAAGGTGGAGCATCAAACACTGCCCCCAATCTCTGACCCTGTTATAAGGTCAAGTTCAACTGGACACCCTTTGATTTTTGACCAATTAAATTGTAAACCTGCAGGAATTCAAAATGCGTGCAACTGCCAGACATGGGATCTAGGGAGAGCATGCTGCTCAGGTGAACACACTGACCACAGGTTTACTTCTTTCCCTTTGAAGTAGGCTGTCATCCATTTGGATAGAAAATGAAGTGTGAAATATAGAGGCTTTACAACATGTGTAATGACTGCGACAATTTAGTTAAAGCTGATTTTCAGAAGCTGAGAGCTGGGTTTCAAATTAAATTCCCTATCAGTGGTCACCATGACAGAGTGTATATTTAGGAAATTATTTATTCCAACACGGCATAATTAATTGTAATATAAATGTTCTTTAAGTTCTGTGTGGCATTATAGGCACTGAACAAATAACAGCTGGAACACAAACCTTATGGAAGCCTATTATTCACGCACATTGTTCTGAGTGTTCACTTAGCAGGTTCCTGAAGAGAGAAGACCGAATAGACTGGATCAAATGTTTTGAATTTTCTGAATTTTGGTAAAAAATAATTTGTTGCTCTTTGACTAGTTTTGAGAAAAACAGAATTACCTTTTTTCTAAGTCTGTTTCCTACCAAAATAAAACTATATTATTGCAATGCCTGACCAGTTCTGCTCCTTGGTTGCAGTGCATTATATGTTGGCTTTTTTACATCCTTGCTAAAACTCTGTGCTCTTGCTAAAGAAACAATTAATCATGTGCATGTGTATCTACATAGACACATTAATACTACCCTCTGCTTCCTACCCAAAGAGACTGAGAACTTATGGGAATTGACAGGAAAAGGAAAATGTCTTTAGCTCCACTTTTTGAGCATTGCACCTTTGAAGCTGAAAGGCAGGACTGCAAAGACCCAATTCTGCGTGAGATAACCAGCAGGTAATTGCTCATATGAGTTTCAAAGAGAAACCAGGATTTCTGTAGCAATTGTGTCACGACTGGCAGCACCAGAACGAGGTGCCCCTGCTCTGGTCATCAGCACAGCCGTGAGAAGCTGGGGAAGGACTGGAATCCTTCAGCACAAACACCAGGTCTTGTAGCTTTGTTAGACTGAATGAAGGCTGACTCACAAATCTGCTGCACATCAGGATAGGAGGGTAAATGCCAATTGCATGAGAGTTTCTCCAGCTACAGCATCCTTTTCATCCAAAATTGCAGCTAATATTGAGAATGATGGGTTAACAACCTGTAGCTTTTTGGCCACAAACTCTCAATTTGGGTTGAGGTGGAGAACCCTCTTGCAGCAAGGGGACAGGTTCTGCACAGTGGCAACATGCCTGTGTGCCAGGCTGCTTTACATTCCCCAAAGGATCCCACAGGACTTTGCTCCTGGGAGAGAATTGTAAAAACTGTTTCTATTACAGCCAGACAGAAAACTTTCCCTTTCTGATGCAGAGCACTCAATTCAGCTGGAATTGCTGAGTACAAGTCACCCGTGTCAGGATATTACAAGGACACCCAAGCTCAGCCTCTAAAAAGCAGTTATATAAATATCAAAATTCCGCATGATGGAGAAGCTTCTTTCTCTCTCACCACTCATCTAAAAGATTAATCAGATCAATCATGGCACATTTCTTTACAGAATTCTATGACTTAAGTGCTACAGACATTAGCAACATTTCAATCTCCTGTCTTTGATCCTGAAAACATCATCTGTTAGGGTTTTGGCAATGCTATAGGAAAATTGAGCTGCTTAAAAAAAACAGGCAGTGTTTCAGGAGATACCAGTGTCAATCTTTCACTTGCTCTCTCTACCTCTCTGCAAAAATTTACATAGAGTGAAAAATATGGAAAACTGGCATGGTTGGTGGCACTTTATAAAACTTCATTCAGTACTAAAAAGCAAGCAGGGAAAGAAGGCTACTGAGCATGATAGTGATAAACTTATCTCCTGCTTTCAGTAAAGATACATGAAGAAGCTACATGTTAAACTGCTACCGTACTACCATGGAATATGCATATGGAAATGAAGGGGAGAAGAAAAGCCACAATTTTATTAAAAAGTGCAAAGACAGTGGCCTCACCCTACTTTGAGCACTAGTGGTTCTGAAAAAAAAAGCCTCTTTAAATCCAGATTATTTCTCATTTGCATTTGCCATTACTGGGATTTTTCCTATAAAGTCCAATTAAGAAAAATATTTCTCCTCTACAAGGCAAATTTATCAAAAATTCAAATAAACTCTTTGATGCATTTTCTGCATAAACTAATCATGAATAAACATAATTCTCTTGCTCTAAGAACAGATGCCATCCTGTAACTCCCTGCCCCCGACAGCTCTGCTCTCCAATCATAAAGGAGAAAGAAATTGTTTGGCCAAGTTTACAGAATGAACCATAAATCATAAGCATCTTTGCCAAAGCAAACTCATGTTTCTTTTATGAAACAATTTCTCCTAAAAGAATTTATATTCATTTTTATATATGCATTTTTTATAAAATACATAAGGAAAGTAGAACATACTGTTCTGTTTCTCCTTTAGAAATGCTTAGTATTTTTCAGTTCTGGTTGAGAAAGCAAACATTTGCATTTTCATGTGGCTTTCTGAAGCTAGTTGCATGGACCTAGCTGTGGTACTTTGATGGATATAGGAAATATTAAAATTGCTTTGGAATATTTGAGTCACCATTATTCATAGAAGTCTAATTTGTAACTAAAAAGCCTTAGGGGACTTTTGTTGAAGTCAGATGCTGGAAACATGAAGGAAGACTTGCGCTTCTTCATAATCAGGGAAAATTTCAAAGCTGGATCCTTTCTCAGGAGTAAAAACACAAAACAAAACAAAAAAATCCCAACTCTACGAACAACATAAAGGAAGCCTAGCCATTCTAGGAATACACATGCAGCAAGGCCAGTCTCCCTCTCTTCCCAGACAGCATTCCAGCTTTCAGGGAAAAATCTGACCAGAAAGGATTGTCAGGGGCCAGAGCTACCCAAAGAACAGTGCAGGGAGCATGGCAGAGCCCAGGCAGCTGAGCATGGAGGGAACACTGCAGCAGGAGAAGGCTCCAGCACCTGTCTGCACTGCTCCCTCTCATCTCCCACCCACCCAGCAGGGCACACTCAGCTTATCCAAGCAGCAACTCGAGGAAACTCTGCACTGCCCTCAGGCTTTGAGTAGAGGGGAAAGAAGGCTTATCAGAAGAGGCAGGCAGCACATCATCCCTGCTGTATGTGACAGTCACTTCAGTGCAGCTTTCTAGCCTTCCACACGAGCACAAGTGCTCAGCAGTGCTCTGGCTACATTTCTTACATCTAGAACATGCCATTCAGACTCTCAGCTTGTCGAAGGCTGAGTGCCTAGTTATATCCATGGCTCTTGAGTGTGATCATCCTTCAAGGGTCCACTAGAGCACTCTTCTAAGGTACATTGAAAGGTTCAGGCCTGTCACAATGCTTCATTTCCTTTAGGGATGCCTTTGTGACACAATGCTTCTGCTTTTACTCTGCAAGGACTTCTTGTCATTCCTGTCTGATCTGATCTGTGGCTCTGGTAATGGGGATGGACACTGAGATGTAGCAAGTGGGACAAGACCCTGCTCTCCTTCATGTCCACCACTCTCACATCAAAAGACAGGGCCTTTTGTAGCAGAATCATAGAATATAGTGAGTTGGAAGGGCCACACAAGGATTGACAAAGTCCAGCTCCTGGCCCTGCACAGGACACCCCAAGAGTCCCACCATGTGCCTGAGTGCACCCTTCAAACACTCTCGAACACTGTCAGGCTGGTGCTGTGACCACTGCCCTGGGGAGCTGTTCCAGTGCCCAACCATCCTCGGGGGGCAGAACCTTCTTCTGATATCCAATCTAAACCTCCCATGACACAACTTCAGGCCATTCCCAGAGACGAGATCAGTGCCTGCTCCTCTGCTTCCCCTCACAAGGAAGCTGTAGATTGCAATAAGATGTCCCCTCCACTTCCTCTCTCTAGCAGAGTCAGAACTGATATTAACTTTCCACTCCCCTTTTTCTATCCCACACAATTTTGAAGATTAAGGACTTTTCCCAAGTGCAAGAAGTTCAAAATTCATCCTTACATCACCTCTTTTCTGAGACTTGCTTTGTTTCTCTTGTCTGCACCTTATCTTTGTTTCCCTCTAATGGGTTCCTTTATTTTCCTACCTCATCACACTTGTCACTCTTCCTTTTCTGTTTCTTTCATTTTTATGTAACCAACACAGCCCAACCCAAAATAGGAGCCCCAGTGTGCTGAGTGCTGTGCCAACATTGCAAAAATGCTCTGTTTTGAAGAGTACTTGGCTTTTTGCTTGGTTATCCTTACCCTTTATATCCTATGCTGCAACACATAGTTACAGCTATCTGCCACTTTCCATCCATTTGGGTTAAAACCTCTACAGCAAAAACACATTTCAGTTTCAGCAGGTATTAAAACGAACTGCCTTGTCATAGGCCGTGTCCCTTCTGCAAAAAAAATAAAATTCACAGCAATGACAACAAAATGTGTATCCTAATGCCAGAGACCTGAGGTTTCTCTATTTTGCCTTGGCCTTGTTTAGCACAACCCAAATAAAAGTCACTGTTTATTACACTTTTATGCTTAATTGATGTCTTCAGATGAGACAATGACCACTGGAAGTGACATCTTTTGGCTGGAAAAAGTCATTTTATTCTCTGATAACATATGATGTGTGTCATTCAAAGGATGAACCATTTCTTCCATTCAGAGTTTTCATCTGCTTGCTTGTCATACAAAGCATATGCATTACCCGATTAAATAACTCATGTCCCCATAAATCGTTAACCATGTGTACAGTACATAATTCAGCCATCTGCAAACTGTGTTACAATACACTATTTCAAAGCTTTTCTCAAGTTTAAAAAACAAAACAAAACAAAACAAACCCCAACCAACAAACACACAAACAACAACAAAAAAATCTGCAAAGCTTTTTTCACCAAACATTCTGTTGGTGACCTTTCTCTCTAGTTTCCCATGCATGTTTGTTCAGTTAACTGCTCAAAACATTTGAATGCTCCATTCAACCCCTGCAAAGTCAAACCAATGCATGACAATCCATCAAAATCAGCCAGATAACAGAAAGCACATTCCAATTCCAGAATTATTGTTGTCAGATTCTAAACAACAGGATATGAAACAAAAAGAGCACAGAGCCTGATTTGCCACAGCAAAACTAAGCCCCAAGAATGATAAGAAAAAAAAATCCTTTAGATGAGATCTTACAGAAATGATATGAAATTGAAGAGGATGGGAATGCATGCAACAAGACAATTGCTTTGTCACACATACAAACTTTGATCAAATAAAAAGGTTGCTAAATGTGTGTATAATCGAAGACTCACTAAAACAGAAATTATGAAACTATTTTCTGACAATGAAAGCAAGGACATGTTTATGCCACTAGGTCTAGATGTAAATTTTCCCCAGGGTCCATCTGAAATCTAAGGATTAAATATGTGGTGATGAAATGTGTCAATTACCTTAATTCAAAACACTTATTAATAATTAAAATATATAACCAGAAGAAAGAAAAATCAGATTACAAGATAGCTTGCATTATGCAAAAAGCTTTGTTACCATTCTTAGCCAGCAAAGGAATTAGTAAAAGAAGCAACCGAAAACAGGTACTGGCAAATTAAAAAGCAGAAATCCCCCTAAGTTCTTTGATATTAGTGAAATAGAAGCATTTCCATTTAGGAATATGTCTGTCACTGCGTTTTGCTAACTCAGGTAGGTAGATAATGACAATGACAACGCATCCATGGCTCTCTCTACCTTCCTTGCTCCAACGAGGAGCAGATTGGCACTTTGCTGAGCCATCCTGTGGAGGGGCCAGTGCCAGCCCAGCCAAGTGTTCTGCAGCTCTCACCAGGCCCTCCTGAAGCTTTTGCCTCCTAGAGTCACTAGGCTCCCAATCTGATTCATGTTGCCTGGTGACATTGCAGAATGGAAGATCCCCCTCACTCACACAGGAAAACATGTTCCCAGAGCCACCAACATGCATCAACAGAAAGGTTTAAAAGAGTTTGAACCATATTCTGTCTTTAACAAGGTGTGAGTCAGTGGTGAGTAACGAAATAAGAAATGTCCCAGCTGCTGGTTTCTAAACACCTGGGATCCTTTAACTAAATCCCCTGTCCTGGACATGAGGCTTTCTTCCTCAGAAAAATCCAGGATAGCACAGCCTGTGGGCAAAAGTGATCAGGAATTTAACTCAGCAGGACTGGGCACAGTGTCTTTGACAAGAACAGTTCAAAAGAAGTAGTTTGTCACAGTGTGATCCTGGGAGTGCTTAGACTCAGTAGGAATGGGATCAACTTTGAGAAGGGATGTTTTTGGAGAGTCAGGCAAAGCAATTCTCTTGTGAGGCAAGGACAAGGTAACATTCATCAAAAAAATTTTGAAAAAGCAGTAGGACATGGGAGAAAATGTTCTTTAAAAAAAGAAGCAAGCATGGTGAGAAATGGTGATTTCAGCAGTCGTATCTTGATGGGTGAATGTTTCAAGATTAAAGACATCAAAAGGTACTCGATTCTGAGCAATCTTGCCACAATCCTCATGAGGACTTGATACACACACAAATATTCTACAGTTTAAGTTATGTTGGAAATAGTACAATACAAGGACCTGTTCTCTGATTTCTTTGTGATTTAAGGTGGAAAAGGAGTTGCAGCAGATGCACTATTTTCCAAACCATTTCCCTGTGACTTTAGAAAAAACCAATTGATTTCATCTACCCTCGGTGATCAAAACACTAACTTAGCTGCTCACTTGTCATTTCAGACATGTCAACTCCCTGCCAGCCAGACACATTCCTTCCTACTTGGCTTTTCCATTACTCCTACAACAAAGTTCAAGCAGCTTTTCTTCAGCATCATGGAAATTTTAAACACTTCTCCTGTTTGTCTGACCTCTGTCTTACAGCCCTGTGGCATTTTCTCTCTGCCAGCACTAGCAGTATTGAAGTCTCTCTATTTGTCTCATCTCCCTCTCCTTCTCCACACTCTCTTCAAGATCTTGTCCTGCCACAAGATCTATAAGGAATTATCCATTTGGTGCTGGATGGACACACTGGGGAATATGGAATAGTCAAACTCCTATCTAGCCAGAGATATGCAACAGCCAACAATAAGCAAAAGGAACTCGCATTGGCTTCAGCAGCAGCAGCTTTTGAGGTGAAAGCGCTGTCCAAGTGCACCTGTAACAGAACCCAGCCTTTGTGAAATTCAAGCAAATAATAATATAATTAACAAAATCACTCAGAATTTGGAAGTGCTACTCTGTTTTAATGTCTAGACCCCAGTGTACTCTGCATTGTGGCAAATTTCCTACAGGCAGTGCTCTCTTGCCTGCTGAGCTCAGCATCATCTCCCTGCTGAAAAAGGCTAAAGCAGCACTCCTCCTGGCAGTGGCAGGGCTGGCACCCTCAGAGCTTTTGTCCAGTATTGAAATGCTACTGTGGTTCTACCCATAGGAAAATCTGTCCTGTGCAGAAACTTTAACACATTTTGACTACAGAAGTCAGCATCTTAATCCAGAGCATATTCTGTAAAGAGAAATAAAGGGTAATTGACATGAAATGCCCAATTCTCACATTTGGTCTTAAGGCTTAACAAAAAAATTTGTTTTCAAAAATATCTACTCTCTCCTTACTTTAGAGTTATGGCACTTATCCAAAGTAATAAAGGATAACACACCACGATAAAAAGTCTGCAAACTGCTCCTACACACAGACCTTATTCCACTGCCCATTTTTCAGGCTTTATACTTTTCTAAAATTATATAAACTAAGCGCTCTATTTTTAAACTAAATTATAAACCAGTCAAGCAATATTCTATATATACACACACACAGATTCAAATAATCGAGGGAAATTATCGCAGTACCTGGGCATATTTCACACCTCTGATCGAAATCACCACAGAAGCTGTTCCCTGCCCCTCCCAGCCATTGAAGCAGCTATAGAAGGGCCCTGAAAAGGGTAGCCAGGATACCGATCGCCAAGTGAAATTCCTGTGCCTGCCATCAGTGGAAGCCCGGAACAAAGAGGTGCATTTAACGCTGCTTCCTAAACTTTGCCAGATTCAGGCTCAGACAGATTTCTGGCAGGAACGGGATGCAGAGCCAGGAGCCTGTCGCTGAGAATGACCTGCCCCCTGGTTCCCACGAGCTCCTCCCTTGGGACAGATGCAAGGGACATGAAAACCCAGTCATTGATGGGCAAACAGAGCGTAGAGCGAGAGCAACCCTCACGCTCAGGGCGAACAACAACTGGGCTCTTTGCACCGAACAACAAGCTGCGTGCAAAATCCTACAGGATTTAAAGAGCGACACCACAAATTGGGTTCCACGCAAAAAACGCAATCGGCTTCTACAGAATGACTTCCAAGACCTGTGCAATTTAGTAAAGAAGGATGACCTTTCTCGAGGAATTTTTTACCCTGTCCCGTGGAACTCGAACAGACATGCAACGCTGCTTTACATTTTTTAGAAAGATTTCAAAACCTTATACAAAAGCTATCACTGTTTTTCTCAACTGTCAGTGACTTTGCCAGGGAAATTGTTTTTCATTTTATGCAGTGAACACAAAAAAAGAAAATGCTATTGGAAAACAAATGTTGCCCGTTCTCAGAAAGGATAAGGCAGAGCTGACCTTTAAAGTGGGTGGCCCACAGATTTGGTGAGTTACCTGCTGGAATTCTGGTGGGTCAAACCTGATATTTTGTATTTGCAGCTTCAGCTTACCAGTGTCAAACTTTCAACATGAATTTAAAAAACCAGAAAACACATGCTTTCCATGTCTTCTTATTAACTCAGTACCCTGTCTCAATGCACTTCGAGCTCTGAATCTGCACATCCTGCTCACTGTGGATAACTTTCTGTGCACTAGTTACATTGAAATACAGGAAAATCCAGTTTCATTCTGATTTCTCAGCAATATTTGAATTCCTGAAATTTCAGCCACAGATTGATATAAAATCATTGCAAAAAGAAAACCCCAGACTGAAAAAAGCAATGCTTGATCCATAGAAGTCACATATCCTGTAGCAGATGGACACTGTGAAGCAGAGTACACTGTACACACCTTGTGTGGAGCTATTTCATATTTGCATGCACTTAAAAAAAAAAAAAAAAGGATGATGCAATCCTAAATTACACTGCATGTGTGTGATTCAAATATTAGTCATACTGGTATTCCAGATCTTGGAGCCAGTGAAAGTTCCACTGCCATTAAAACACCAAAAATTCTGGTGGGCATTGTCCAGTGATAAATGTTTCAAAAGATCTATAAGGAAAAAATTATGGTATATTTTAATTTTTAATAAACATGCAAAATATTTAGATACAGCACTGTTAGTTCTAATTTCTGAATAAAATGGCAAATTGTCAATGTTATACCTTGGGACTTCAATACCAATGATTATAATGTGTGCAATTTCTGATAACATATTTTGCAGTGAGGTGGTTTTTTCCTTTTAAATAAAAAAGAATCTGAATGGAGACAGAAAAAAAAAATCAGTATAGTATTCTGTAAACTTGCTGAAATAGAAATGTCCCTTCTCTAAACCTAACAAGAACTGACATGTAAGACAACAGATTTATACAGGAGGATATTCCTACCTGGAACTTTGACTCTATTTACAGAGGAACAAAAATCAGAGTAAAATCTTCTAATCCATAGGATGACATGAGTATTATATGATGCAACTGAAATTTTACTAGGGGGTAAGTAATGATGCTGTGGCTTGTCTGTGATCATCCAAACAAGTGAGGGTGCCACATCATGAGTGTGAAGTGTCTGTGGTGTGCTGTGACTGCAGATGGAACATCATCTGTCCTGATCCTGATGTGGCTGCAACAGCACCACCAAGCCTCCCGTCTCTGATGTGACTTTATTGCCAAAGCTGTGACACTGCCACGATGTCACACGCAGCCTCCTGTGTTGTTTTGACATTTGTGGGTACATGCACTGTGAGAAGGCAGAGTTCCAGAGTTTAAGCAGTCCTGGTGAATTCCAGAGGCTTGGCAACACTGTAAAACTACTACATCCCTTTTCATTCTGTAAATATTTTACAAAGCACTTTCAGGGGTGTTGTAGGAAATTAAAACAGCTAAAAGGGCTGGGTTTTGTCACCCAGATTTTTGCAGCTATTTAAATGTGTAAAAATAGTAGTAAATGTGGTTATCTTTTAAAACACAAAAAACACCAAAAACCTGCAAGCTGTGGATTGTTTACCTATCCCTATTTACCCTCCAGTTTATGGTGTGTTCTCTTAGAATGCAGGGTATCAGTCACAGTTTGGGGGACTAGTATTTCAAAAGAAGATTAGACCACCTGAAAAGTATGATATATATTAAACCACACTATTTTTAAAAATATGATAACATTTAATTTAGCTCAGTTCTAGCATTTGGAGGGGAAAGATGAAGCTGAGCAAAACCTTAAGCATTAAGTAATGTATCGGTTTTCATACTTCTGCATAACTATGTCATCTCTAGATGGTAAAATTTAATCTTGTGGTTTCTTCTGCAGGATTTGCAAGTTCTGTAAGGTTTTCCATTTTTACTGGCAAAATCCCATGAAACTAGAGGTCAGAAGTGACTTTACTGAATATAAAGTTTTGTGGGATTAATCTTCAGGAAGCAATTATTCACTTTCACAAAAATGGAATACAAACTTCTTAGAAAAGACACAAGTTTTGCCAATGAAAAATTTCCAACTGGCATAGCAGAAAACATGACAAGAGATAAGCTAAACTAGCTGGTTTGTGTATCTAGATTAACAAAAAATTAGACAAATTTATCTTGTAGGAGTTGTGATTCTTAATTGTAGTGTAGCACGAGAAACATCCTGGTAACTGTCAACATGAGAAGCTTCAGTACCTTGCATATAAACACTCTGAGGTCACATTCATAGTTAATGTAAACTTGCACACATGTAAAACCACAATACACAGAACTCTATGCGTACATAAAGATGAAATAAAATAAATCACGCCAATGTACAAAGCCTGAAATCTGTTCCTTGAACTTCATGCATATTCCATAAAATACAGATTACATCCAATTTTTTTAAAAAATAATATTGTACTTTAGACCTTATAAAGCAATGCAGAGAAAGCATTGGCAAGCTTAGATCCCCTTCAGCCTGCTGGACTCTTCCCAAAGCAGATCTGAAGGACACCCTCATCATGAAATGCCAAACTTGAGCTGGCTGCCATCAGCCCAGCTCTCAGCTCTTTGCATGTGCTTCATCCCAGACCCTGTCACGCTCTCTTTCAATACTGAACTAATATGCTATTTTTAAAAAATTCCTTCATGCCTGCTATAAATGAAATTCTACCAAAACCCCCCAAACAAATAAACAATAAAACCCCACTACAACACATCTCATTTCACAAGAATTAACTGTGAAAACATTTCTGCCATAATTTTGTAGTGAAATCCCAGTTCAAACTGCATTAAACTCCTCCATTCAGAAATAGAGAGCTGTGCAAACACTGCCTCACTATACACAAAAGCTCTGCTAAGAGCTGTATGTTACAATCAGGTGTTTGGAAAGCAGTGTCCTGGGAAGCAGCAGGAGCCAGTCTGCTAGCAGAATCTGGAAGTTAAGGAACATGCAGAACTTGTCAAACACAGCACATGCACCCCTAGAAGCACACAGAAAATTTCTTATTTACTGCAACGAGAGACAATATTTCTGGGGTGTTAGAGAGCTGTCTTCTTGGAGACCCACTGCCAATTATTCACTGCCTTTTTCTGAAAACGTCTGCTTGTTAAAACCCAAAATGAAATGTCCAGAAGCACCAGCACAGCAGGCTGGTAATGAGAGCGTTCCACTTGCAGGTGTGTATCCTGCAAGGATACAGGAGGACCCTGCTCCAAAGCACCCAGAGGGAGTGGTTTGGGAAACCTCCCCTACAGGAGAGGCTTCCTCTTCCACAGTAAATTCCCTGGCTGGCAGGTTTTTGGCTGCACAAGCACAGGTATCTTTGCTGTCCAGACAGGAAGCAAACATTGTGAGAGTCTGGTTTTGCCACAACACAGAAAAGGAGAAGGGCTCAGTCCCTGAAAACTGCAGGCTTGGAAAAGGTTTCACCCAGAAGCAATACAACTAAATGAAAAACTGCAGCTCGCTAAACAGAAGGAAAAGGCAAGCTTGCCTCACTGTCTTTTGATATTATTATCCCACATCAAAGAAAGTATTTTGGCATAACCAGTTTACATATGTACAATTCTGAAATAAAACATCTGCTCAGCACACTATTAAATTCTACTGGGGACAAATTCTAGTTTCACAGATACCCACACAACTGCAGAGGACTTAGTGATTAGAAATGTTAGAAAAATTGGACACACTTCCCAGGATTATTTTTCTGAGCTGGTTCTCTTCTGTTTTCTTGCTCCCTCAGATGCTTTCCTCTCTACCCTTCCCCTTAAATATAACTGTGTCCAAAGTTACAAATCCATTTCCTGCATTTATCAGGACAGTTTTTCCTTCTGATAAAAGGTATCACCTGGCTTTGCTTGGATATTTATTGGTCTGTATGAAAGCCTGGTCATTCACCTACCTTTCCAGTCTTGTCTGGGTTTTGGGTGCAATATGCAGAAGTTTGTTGGATTTGCAGTAAGTGAATCTGCCACACTCAGTTCTGTGCCTACGACTGTATAATGGCACTTTTCCTTACCTGGGATAACAACTCTACTAAATGTGTTTCATTTTTTATCAAACTTGGGCTTTTTTAATAAGAGATATAAAACATTGATATTCCTATTACATCCCACGAAGGAAAAGAAACACCATTTGCTATAATCAGGGGAAATGTTTTATTGCCTAAGACATGCATTTATCTCCCTCACAAACAGAAGTCATAAAAAGAACATACAACTGGTTAAATGTTACTTGATGTACCTTAGGTCCCAACTGGTTTGCTTTAGGTCCTGCAGTGTCTTGTGGAATTAAATCCAGGCATGAACACAGGTTAATGCTTTTTCTTTCCTTTTAGCAGAACTCTGTCAGTCTGGCCCACACCCCAAGAGCTTTCACTTCAGACTAACCTGCAAGCAGCACTGTGGGTCTCTCCTTTACTTCTCCTTCCCAATGCTCCACCGATTCACCGCTGACTAATTAATTATAAACCTCTGTTCTTAAAGCTCTTATATAAATCTCTGTCCTTGTTGCCATCCTGCAGATCTATTCAGTGATCGCACTCTTACTTAAATCAGGTAAGAAAGACTGGTCTGTCCCTTTTATCTGAAAGGCTGCTAAGGAGGCCCAAATTCTAAAGCTTTTTGTAATGAACTGTTCTTTCTTGAAGACAGTTTACCATCAAGCATCCTTCCAGGTCTCATGAAGGGCTACACTACAGAAACTGAGATGACAGTTGCCAGAAGGGAAAGCCAGTCCTTTCCTGAATAGAAAGAAGAATAGTTGTCTTTTCACTACTGTCCTTTCTCCATTGTACTTCCAAGGCACAACTGGAGCTCCTACAGCAACATGTATTTTTCTTTGCTAAGATTCATTGTTGGAAGCTCACTGGTATTCTGAGTTCCTAATTCTAAACCCACTTCTCTCTTTGATAAACCTGCACGTTATTTGTATCTAAAGGACATTCTTTGTAAAGGCGGCAGTTTTCAGAAACTTGATTCCACTTTCTTCCAGGGCTTTCTAGCTTCCTCTCCTCCTCTCTGCCACAATGGTCTCTTGAAGAAATGTCTTATGTGTGCTGCTATTCAAAAATAAAATCAGGTATTTCATCTTTTCTGTCCAGACTTCCTTCTCATTCTCCATTTTCCTGGATTCTGTCACATGTTGCACTGTTAGCTTAACAGCCACTATTTAACAGCATATATTGAAAATACCAGAACAAATAAATGCATCCAACGCTGTTTCATTTTTATATTTGACATAGAATAATAAGCAACTGGGGAAAGAGAATAATTTCAAATATTTCAAGTTTAACTTTCTTGGAATCCCATATTGAAAAATATGGACTGCAATTTGAATGACAAAATTTGATAAAAAGCTCTGAATTTAAAATTAAAAAAGGCTCTTATACAGCAGCCATTTTGTATCAATCATAAACTGTACGGTTCCCAATCTCAGATTTGAATTTTGTACCCTGTGCCACAGACTCTTTTTAGAGATTTAATCTTAGGTATTTATGCTTCTCCCTTTGAAGGTAAGGGTTCATGTCCTCCTTAGCTAAAATCAGGCTGTCCAGAGTTTTCCATGCTCAAATCTATGACTCAAACTTTACTACAGCTCAGCTAATATCCAGGATTGAACAACATAAACCCTAGCTCATCAAGGGTTGTTCCAGTCAGTGTGATAGATGGATACACAAAATAATTTTTGTCTTGGTCACAAGACTCAAGGAAGCAAGTTTGCACAAAAATATTGTTTGGAATATATGGTGTAATAAATCAATGTTTTCTTAGCTGACCAATAAGAGAGATAAGTATATCACTATTTTTTAAAAAATCTCCCAAAGGTAGGGTGCTTTTATTTTTGGGGTTGGGAGAATTCTTTTAAAGGAGAATTTTAGTGAAATTTTTGGGTGTCTCAGCTTCTGGTCAGATGCAGCTAAGTGTTGAATTTCCAATTGAAAATCCATTCCATATATTTATGAGTTCCCTAATGCACTTTCATCATTACTATATCCTTAGGCCTGTGACATTTTGGATGAGTGGGAATGCCAATTCCACAAAAATTCAGACAAAAAATAACAGTTGACATTTTCAGTCATATGTGATCAGGTTTAACTATGAGTTAAGGTTGAAATTCATCAAATCATCACACTTCATTACTTTCTCCATATTTTGATGTGAGGCTATTTATGGTGTGGTAGTATTAGTTTCTTGGGTATTTTTTTTTAAATTATTGATCTGCATTTAAAGTTTAACTGAAGAATATCAAGATGAATCTTTGGGTAGCTGGACCTAAGGACATCCAACATCAGCTCCATCATAGCTACAAAAGGCTTGTGCATAGTTTTTGGATCACATTTCTACTTCTCCAGTTCCAGAGAGAAATCATGACAGAGACCATAATGTGGTAAAGAGACAGGTTAACCAGGATAAAGAGACTGTTTGGAAAAAGAAAACATTTTTTCTTTTCATTTTTAAGGATTACTCTTTTCTCTCTGACTGTGCAAGACATTGGCCTGCAGAGAGTTGCTGAGCAATGGCCTCTAAAAAGCACTCCTTTCCAGCCACCCTTTAGATTTGTAAAATCTAATCTCTATTCATCTGTCACCATTTCACCAAGGTTTCTGTTATGGGGCAGTACTGACAACATTTAGGTCACCTGCTAGAGTTCTGACATTTCAGCAGCATTTAACGTGTCATTTGAACAACACTAAAATGTATCTGCACAAGCATACCAAAAGTTTAAGGCAAGTGGAAAAGTTACCAAGTTATTTCCCACCTCTGCCTTTGCAAATTCTGTTTCTGGGAAGGACACTCAGAAAAAAAATAGCTGCAGCTTCTATCCCCTGCCCTCCCAATTAGGAGTATGAGCAAGATTCCACCCTCTATAGCATGCTGTCTGCGCTTCCTGTGCACTAGATCCATTAGTTGTTTGCTGGGGGAAGTGGAATTAGAAATGTTTCATTATGATTTCCAAATTACTGTGTAACAAATGCTCCAATAATCCTTACAGTGAAAAAAAAAAAAAAAATAGTCTGTTTTGCCCAACAAGCAACTGACAGCTTTCTAATGCAGCTCCATTAAAGCTGTTTCCCAAGTGTGAGAGGCACTTTTTAACTAGCTCCTCAGGGCATTGTTAGATATCATTGCTTACAGCCACTTCGAGCCACTTTGCCACAGCAGTGCTTCCCACTTCCTCCTGATCACTCAAACACAAGAGGTGACTTTAAGCACGAGAAAAAGTCTCAACCAGCCGAGACAGCAGCTGTAAGAATGTCTCTTTGTGTACAACAGAAGCCCAGAAGGAAATCACAGCCTTCTGGAGAAAGGCAGCACTCGGGGTGCTGGATGGCAACAAAGAACAACTTCTGTGGGTGTCTTTTCATAGGTTAGTAAATTGCAGGTGTTTGGGGAGTCATTTTAAAGGGGGAAAATAATACCTCCTTATTTTATGCTTTAAGCATAGAGTAGTTTACTAAATGAGTAAACTTGAAGTAAATCTCAAAGTCACCTTCTCTGTAGGAGTTGATCCATTTAATCTAAACATGAAAAATTAGGAATTAGGCAACAGAATGTGTATTTTTGAAGAAGAGATTACTAAAAATACTTGATTATGTATTTATTTAAGATAACTGTCATGAATTTTACAGCTCTTACAGGTCAGAATTTGCAGAGATCAGATGGTATTAATTTACCTTCTACAGTCAAAGGCACACAAACATTTATTGTTGAATAAATCCTTGATAGCTATCAAGAACTGCATCCAAAGTTCAGATGCTTATTTGCAACAAATCATCTCGACACTGTCAGATCTTATTGCCAGCTGTACTGGGAGACTGTTAATAAAGCAAACATGAAATCTTGGCTAGAGTCAGACTGTCTTCAGGAGAGATGGGAGATATACAGCTTTCCAGGTAAAACATGAAATGAATTAAGCAAAACCATTCCAAAGCCACCAGTGGATCATTTCAGAAATAGAGTGAGGGGGTAAGTCACCCTATTCCTCTTGAACAGCGCCTGGAGTTTCCTATCCCATGTGCTGAGAAACTCTGGGCAGCCTCTCAGCAAGTGCTATTTGATTCCTAAGTCTGAAGGCCACTTTCTACCACAGTGACACAAGGGGTTAATGCTGTCGATCCTGGTTCTGTCTGCTGCATTTTTGGGTTTTGCGTTTGTTGCTTTAATTCCTCAAAGTCACCAGAAGTGATCTAAGGCAAAATTACAAAGACTAATATGAACCCTTCCCCAGCACTCAACACTCATAAGAATACAGGACAAGAGAAGATATTGCAGATATCAACCAGAGCTACAGGAGCATGTGGTAGCAGAAAAGTAAAATATCAGGCACTTTTGGAGAATAAGACTGATAAGGTTTCAATGTGATTGAGTTCTCCACAATAGAGATAGATGACCATTTACTTTCTTCATTTATCTGCTCACATCTGCACTTTACATTTCAAGAAGCTGAAACTCTTGCATCATTCCATTTATCTGAGAGACTAAAGGCAGCACACAATCCACATGGAAAAAAAATAAACATGGCCCTGGGATATATGCTGAGCAGTTTTACAGTAAATCTTATTTATTTCCTCAGAGTCCTCAATATCTAAAGCTTTTATGTAATCATTATCAGCAACATGTCGAGTAATGTGATAACTTGACAAGGTTCTATTGAAGCAGCTTAGTGGGACATACGGTACTTACGCTGCCTGATAAGAAAACATTCAGAAAGGTCATATCCTCTGTTGTATTCCCTATCTCTCTGGGCAGCAGCAGTTTGAGTTTTTCTGAAAACTAAAGTTTGAAAATATACCTGGTAAAAGTGAGTGAAAAGCGGTCTGGCTGCATTGGCACAATGATGACCAGCTGCTATTAATATTCATGTTACTTTCCAAAACTGGACATTAAAACAAAAAACCTTGCCAAAAAGTTAACCGTGTTGACTGAGCGTGATTGTGACACGAGTAGCTGGTCAGCTCAGCGTAGCGGTTGGACCAGGGCTCTCATGGCAATATCCCCCTGACTGGCTTCTGGGACAGCAGCACAGATCCCATCCCACCTTGCCTGCTTGCTTCAGGCAGCCAAATCAGATTTAGAACACGACAGAGCAGAACATGCGCCGTGGCTGTGCCTGACTTGCACTTAGACAAGTAGCAAGGAGTAACTCTATTTGCAAAGTCTTGTGATGTTGGAGACCTGCAGAGCTTGCTCTGTGCCACTGATGGGCAGAACAAGGACAGGAATGAGGCAAAGGGCGTGGTCAGTTTTCCCCGAGATCCAGAACACATCCACTGCCTGAACAGATAGTGCTTGGGGCCACCTCAGCACACACCAGATGAGCAGCTGTTCTCAAGCCCCTGATATACCTCATAACTGGAGGTTCACAAAAGGATATTGTGCAGCTGTATTTGCCAGACATTCTCCTGAGCTGCAGTTTCTGTGACTCCAAGGCAAGCTTGGACAAACAAAGAAATTCCTGCTCTTCAGGTAAAAGAGCACAAAATGACAGCCGAGCGACCTCTGTTATAACAACACCACGAGTTACAAATAAGCTATTTCAGAGCTATTACTCTATTTTGGGCACACACTGTCTATATGATATACTGCCTGATATTATTTGGGATATGGGGACACATTCAGTTCAATGTGCAACAACACATATGTGTTTTGTCACAAAATCTTTATATATGGGCCCACTACAAATATTAAAAGTAATTCTGAAAGGCATTTTCTCTAAGCAATAATTTATAGTAGTTAAAAATCTTCTTTATTTTACAACACGTCTTACTGGTTATTTCACCGAACTTATTCAGGTCGTTTTTGTCATTACTTTCCTCTGTCACTTATTTCACTTGGTGCATGCAGCCCAATTTCAAGCAGGTTTTACATACAGAAAAATACAAACATCATTATTGGACTTCATTAGATACAAAGTTCCTGAATTTTAGTAAAAACATTGCCTGGTTGTAAACCTGGATCACAGTTGGATATCACAAGCAAAATAGTGAAACGAGTAATGAGGTGGAAGGGAAAAAAGCCAACGCTATTAGACAAATTAAAGAATCATCATTTACATAAATACCTGCTCATACGTAAATCCTGTGAAAGATAATTCTAAATCCTGGTAAATACTGCAGCTCAGTTTGTCAAGGGTCAAACACACTTGTTTTTTTTCCCTTCACTCAGAATGCTGTTGGGATCAGAATCAGCAGATTAAAGAGTTGCAGTCAGCTGTTCTGCCTGAGGGAGGGCTTTCCTTGTGATGAGATGAGGGGTTGCACTTGAAAACATGAGGCAAGTGGAAAGATGAACACCTGTAACAATCATTTCTTTAATTCTGGCTGAAAGTCAGCCTGACCATCAGTTCTTGGTGCACTTTTTTTAAGTCTTACTTGATGACAGAAGCCTAATTATTCTTCCCATTGACAACTCCTATGAGTAAAACTAAAGTTTAATTCTGGGATGCAATCAGCAAATAGCAGAAGATCCAAGATGGAGCGTGAAACACTGCCCTTAATTTGTGATGTCAAGCCCTTTATGGCCCCAACTACGAGCCAGTTAATCAGAGGTATCATCTTGGGTAACACAGCAGCTTCTGCTTACAATCAAAGCTGCTCTCATGCCAAGGTACAGCTCCACATGAGCTGTAGCTGAAGACAGAGTGCCTCTGTGCACCACAGGGGTGGGGGAGCAGGTAGCAGAATTGTCTCATATTTTATTGGCAAATAATGATTTTATCAGATCAGAGGACAAATTTTAGCTCAAGGTGAAGTTGACATCATGCTACTTTTGAAGATGAAAGGAAATTAATCTGATTTTGACTTTGTGTCTGGCCCTTTTTACAGCATCTCACCAGGATGCCTGGGACTATAAGAATATTTAGATTCTCACTGGGTATAAATCTTGTGCTAGGGCTCACCATTGATATTCAGACTTAAACTCTCTGGCTTTTCAATAAGTTCACCTATGGTCCTGTTGTGATAGTTATCTACTGCCTTTTTTTTTTTTTTTTTTTTAAGAGATTAGGAAAATTAAAAGCCTCATAACAAGGGTCTTACAAGAATAGACACAGTTCTTACTCAATTAATAATCTCTGTATATTCCAATGTCCACACCAGGGAAGAGGGGAAAAAAAGGCAAACTTTTCCATTGATAACATAATTTTATCATTTGTTGAATCTTTACATGTAATACAAGAGAGCTCTTTTTCCTAACAAAAAGAAGAGGGGTTCAGAGACCAATGTCCAAATTTATAGTGGCAAAATGTTAATCTGGGTTTAAAACAGTTAATAAACTGTATCAAAGACAGTTTTAATCACATGAGGACTTCTAATCAAATTAAATTTTCACAGAGAATGTCTTTGACCTGTTTGTTCAAATTTAAGACCAGTGACTGAAATCTCACTGTAGGGATTCCAGGATTGAAAAGCTTTGGGATTCCCCTCTAGCCACCTCTGATTCTAGTTGGATTCCCCACCTCATGCAAAAACATCAGAGGGAGATTTCCAGGTACTTGTCCTGAGCACTACCCAGTTTGGATGCACTTTGAAATGCAACAGTAGGGCACTGAAAGCAAGACTGGAAAGGAGATTCTGTGAAGGGGAAGGTAAATCTCTGTAACCTGATGTCTGCTGCACATAGTAATTTCTTGAAGCAGAAATATGTAATTGGCTCCATTTCCCAAAAGGTTGTCAGAAAATCCAGTGTTTGCTTATCCTATTAGTTTGCCCTCACCCCATGCCTCATAATGTTTTAAACATACAGCAGGCTTCAGCTATGTAGAAGAATCTTTTTGAATTTATACAGCTCAGAAAAAAAGATACATTCACATAAATGGATTCAATTTCACTTGAAGAAATTTACAGTGTAAATACCTGCGAGATCCTCAAGATTTTTATTGTTTTAAACAACTAAATCTAAATTTGAGAGTCTCAAATTTAACAGAGTTCTTAAGCAGAGTCCTCAGCAGATGTAAACCAGCCTTGCTTCACCAATCTCAGCAAATGCACTGAAACTTGACTTTAGGGACAGAAACCCTAAAGCACAGTGAGCCATCATCTTAGGAGTTCCAGCTCCTTCTCTGGAGAGTGACTGTCATAATATGTTTGTAGAGCAGCCAACATGCCCAGGCTGTGACCTTGGCTAGGATCCCTACCCCATTAGAAATAAAAATTATCTTAGGAGACACTGGAAATAACATTATTCTACTTCAGGTTAGGCATAACTTAACCTCCTAGAAATGAGTTCTGATGTGCAATTCTTGAACAGAGGAGCAGGGAGAATCCAGGCATGCACTGTAAAACCTGCTGTAGGTAAAACCTGTCTCCTGAGTTCCAGCAGGAGAATCAAAAGAGAGAGGAGAGTGCCTGCACACAAAAGTTCAAGTTGTAAAGCAAACCTCACTCAGCTATGCTCGGTGATGAGCTCAGACAGATGGGGGGCAAGCAGGGGGCCTTTAATGCGTATTCCCGTGTGTATCTGAGGTTTTGTACGGTGTACCTTCAAGGAATACAAGACATGAAGTTTTCTGAGCATGTGAATTAAGAACCTCAGGGAGCAGAAGAAATATTGATTAGACACAGTATGCTGCTCAGTACAGAAAAGTACAGGAGATAATCACCAAGGGTGATTTCAAACCTTTCAAACCTGAAGCACCAGGGGTAGGACTTTCAGCACCTATTGGCAACACTTGCCAGGCTCAGACAATTGTCTCATTCATTTCAAAATAGCTTTACAATACATGTGACAAGAGTAGAAAGGGTCAAACACCTTCATCTTGACCAAGTGCAAGACAGGTCCTGCAAGATACTTTTTGATAGAATCAGGCTGATCATCAGTTTATAAAAGCAGTAGAACAATTACAAGTTTTTTTGTTTGTTTTGAAATGAGCAAGGGATGTCTGGCTTCTAGTAAGGAGGAAAGCTTTCCTTTATTATGTTTTTCTAAAGCAAGAACTAAATTACAAACAAAATATCTTAAACAGAATTTTAAAGAATTAGTCCAGCTCAGCCTTTTCTATTATTAATTGATTTGTTCTTTCCCTCCAGAAACTCTGATGAGAAGATTTCTGATGACTAACCTCAAGTTTGACAGATTTTTAAAAGCATGTGACTGTCAGGCCATTTCACATTTTTGTATTCCAATGTAGGTTTCTTGGACAGGAAAAGAGGAATTAGAGTGTGATGGAAACCTGAAGAGAGTAGAGATTGATGACAGGCTGAACAGAGGAAATAAAGCAAATACTCAATTTTTATCTTTAAAGTATTTTTCAACAGGATCAAACTGATACTTTTTTTGGTTTTTTCATTTTTGCATTGATCAGAAATAAGTAGACACAAAAACTGGTTGGGAATCATATATATAGAAAACTTCACTCTAAAATGGTTCATAAGAAATCACAAGCATGTGAAAACAAAGTTGGCAGGGTGGTCCAGAAAGCCTCAACAACTGTGATCATTTACCAGAAAAGCTGAAATAACAGACTTAGTTCCATGCAGTCCATATAAACGTCACAAAAATCTGGATCTTTTTGAAAGAATAATCATCATAAAGATGAAAATTTAACAAAAATGTTCATCCTTGCCTCTTGGTGATTACTGTAGAAGTCAGTGTAAAACTAAGGTTTCTAAATTAATTTTAAGAGCTTCAGGGAAAGAAAACATGAGGACAAGCCAGCAACACAGCCACATGGCTCTCTGAGACCCACACCAATACGAAACCATAGTTAATTTTCAAGCAGAATCCTATAGGGACTTCTAACAATTAAACAACCACTGAGTGCCCAACCTACTCTTAAAATTTGAATTAGATATGCCAAAAACTGAGAGAGAATTCCAGGCCTCTATATCTCCTCACTTACGACTCAATAGAGCCTTCAATAATCCAACCCTGTGCCATGGCAAGGATCTGAACATTCAACATTATTACTGTACTGTAGTTCATTTAATGCTGCAACCATAGTTCATTTAATGCTGTGCTGGCTTCTCTTGCATTTTCCTCATACAAAAGTTAAGTATCCACTACAAAAATGAATCATCTAAACTCCAGGTAAAAGCTATCACAGTATGAAAGTAGAGATCATGCTGTGAAAATGATATCAAATGTTATATAAAAAGAGCTATCCTATTGAAAGTGTTTGTGGTTTGTAGTTTACCTCCTGTTAGCAGCTCTTTCTGTATTGATTTCAAAAACCTGTTCAGAAAGCTAAATTCAGAATTTTTATAAAAGTATTTGAAGAGTGCAGCCTGTTAATATCTTTTCATAAGTGAAGAAGAAATATATACTAAGCACATGTACATCCAAATTCAATTATAAGAACATTAGAGTTGCAAAGCAAAGCAGTCAGAAGTTTCAGGTGCCATAATTAAGATCCTCTGCACTACCTTAATTCAGCCCCTACCCTACACATGTCCATGATGACACTGTCTGACTGCACAGCTCTTCCCCAGATGATCTCACACCATCCATACAAAACCCACACTCTGAATTTGTCCTCATCAGCAAAAGAAGACTCCCTGCATATCCTATCTTCAGTCAGAGACCAGGAGAAGAAGCGAGAAATAGGGCAAGGAACTAAAGTAATGAATGGTCACTGGGTTGGCTCTCTGAAGTTCTGCCCTAGCAGATTATAGCTGGTCTCCAGCACTGAAGGCAAGCTCACCTTCCCACAGCATTCATTATTTGTAGTACCTTCACTTTGTGTGTCCTGAGAAAGAGGTCCTTGTCAAAGGAGACTCTGTGCCCATCAGCTGCATTCTGGAGTCAGGAGCAGCCTGGTTTGAACATAAGGAGAACACCTACACCATGCAGAGCCAGGAAAACATCAGCTCCTGCTACATCACACTCAGCCACCCTGCATCCCCTTTTTGCACACATGGGAGCAGAGAGCCTTACCACATATCTTGGAGCAAATGTATCTCAAAAATAAACATTATTGTTTTCAAAACAGCCAGCAATGAAAAATCCACAAGGAAATCAGTGATTCTGTGTTGGTCTTGAGCAGTCTGCAGTAAGGCAGGCCTGAGACTACCCATGCAACAAAGAGAATAAAACACCTTAAAGCTGCACTCATTCAGCAATCATCTTCTACTTAGTGCACAGAACAATGCAGGGGTCCATGGGAAAAGCAGTATGTGACCATGTAATTAGAGACAGTATCAAAATGTATACACACAAGGGGGCCCAATTAGGGCTTCGTGGACAGCATTATTCTTTTTCCATTTCCTTTTTTTTTATAGTGCTTGGTTTTATTGCAACATTCATGGTTTTGTACCCTTTTATCTATAATTTCATAGGTTGCTTAAAAAAAAAAATACAGAAAGGGAGAGAAAAGAAAGCCTGAAAAAATCTATTGTATGGAATGGTAGCGATACTGAAATACAGGGCTGGCACTTCATGGTCCACAGCAGAGGCTTTGGCCACGTGAGTGGAAGGAGCAACAGTAGAGTCTGCATGTGGAGCAGGTTGAAGGGAGGCTGGGCTGCAATGCATGCAACTTTCCCAGGAAATTCTGCAGCACAGGAATGCAGGGCACCATGTATCTTGACTCTGCCTCTCAGTCCTATCTTTGGTGGCCTTCTGCTGCTTTCCACTGCAAATACTTTTCTCTCACGTTCTTCCCCCCACTCCCAGTCCTTGCCTTGCACCAATATTTTTGCAAATGCAACCCCTAAATTCCTCCAGTCCGAGTATTCCATCCTAGCTTTCTGTTTAGTGTTGTATTCTATGGCCTGTTCAGATTCACCCTAGGAATATATATTCCTCTTCTTATGCCTATTTGTTAGTCCCAGCCTCTCTCCTACGCATTACCCTCAGGTTTCCAATCGAACCTCTTTTCATTCTGCCTCCTATCCCAATCTATATCCACACTCCCCCAATTTTTCTGCCATCTCATGTCAGTGGCAGCATTCCTACTTCCACATGAGCTCTTTCTTCCTCCCTTTAAAGTCCCGTCCTAGCCAAGTCCTTTTACAGCTCCTCAGCTCAGGAGGTTTTCCTCCACCTCGGTCTGAGCAGCTGTAAAAAGAGAACCTCAAAAGCCCAGAAGCATCTCATCACTTTCAGCCTTGATGGTCTGCACTGTACGTGGAACCAGGAGCAGAATTCCCCACCTCAGCATCCGCAGCACCAAGTGCTGCACTGCTCTGGGTCAGCATATGCTTGAACTTCCAGGACTTGATGCCACAATAGCCTAAAATTTTATGTGATCCCTGACAAGATTTTGCTCAACACCCGCAATATCATGCTTGGCATGTGTTGTACAGACAGTAATTTCAGGGAATTCAGATACCAAATCTCTACTGATCTAGTGAAAAAAAAAAGATTTTTCAGTGTTTTCCCTAATGGATTTTCACTGGAACAGCAAAAGATAATGATCCAACGAAACTTTTAGATTGAGGCTGAAGAAGAGTGTTATGGAGCTGATCAAACATGTATAAGAACATGCAAAATTTACTTTGCCTTTTTTTCTGAAAAGAATAGGATTTTTTTTCATTTCAAACAGACAGAAGTGGGCTGAGGCAGGCATCCAAAATAGAAAATTTCAGCACAGACAGTGCTGAAATAAGTAACTCTAAGTAGTGTTTTAAAATAGGTCACTTGTTACATTAACTGTTATGCTATTAGCTTCTTTTATGGTACGTATAAAGTGGGAGAGAAGAGCTTGTACATGCATTTATAGACTTACAGAGGAAAAAAATGAAGCACCCAAGCAAGAACTTCTATTTGACATGATTTAGTCCTGGTCTGAGATCCATAAGGTTCATCACATCAGTCCAATAGGCTGATCAATGCTCAGTATACCAACTTAAAGGAAGCTGAAGTACCACCTTTGGCTTGCATTGTGAAAAACATTATTTGACTTCTAAATAGTAAAAGCCATTGCATGTAGATACTTGACATAAATATGAGTGAGTTGTAGTTAGCGAACTAAAAAAACCACGTTTCTTCTCTAGATACAATGTGGTCTCTACCAAATAAGAAGGAAAAAAACCCTGCAGCTAAATACTAGGAAATCTGTATATACCAAACACATGCCCCAGAAACAGGCACCTCTTTGCTCCCAAGGTCTACCTACAAGAGCTGGATGTGCCTTTTCCCAGTGTATCAATTCTTTCTGCTTCTCCCCTACCCAGCCAAGGTCCCATGGCTATCCAGGGAAGCTGTCTCCAGTGAGCCCTCTGCTCCTTTGAGATGCTGTGATCCAGACAGAAGCTCCATGGTTACACAATTGGACCTGGGAATCTCTACTCCTTCTTACCTCGCTGCTTCAGCAAGCCACAAGAGAGAAGTGCTTAATTACAGAGGAGAAAGTTATTAATTTCCACTGCAGTAACTTACAGAGCTGACATAATGCCCAAATATTGCATGCATTATGTAGCCAGTATTCTGAACATTACCTGGATTTGACAAAGTCATATGCAGAAATGTCTAGAGCAGTTGCAGGGTATACACACAAATGCCAAATGCATGCCTACAACACTTACGCCATTCTCCAAAATAACCACTTTTTAAGGACAGCTATTAGGAGGTTGCCTTGCTTGGAGAAAACAGACATTACACCCTTGAAAGGCCAGTATTTATTTATGTTCACAGCTATGCACTGACAATCACTTCTCCACTCCTTCCACACCAAAATATCTCCACTGCTTCAGTTATTTTTACTTTTAGCTTTTGAGTAGTACTTCAAGCTTTTATATAAAGGACAGTTGGCATCTCACCTTCCTGAGGCCAGATTTCTCTTCTCCTCCAAAGAATTTGTCCCCCAAAGTATTCTTCAAGCATGCCTAATATCTCCTGAACATCACATTCCCTAGTAAATAGAGTACACAAGGAGATAAACTCATTCCCAAAAGCCAGAAGTCAAATGAACAAGGATTCAAAGAGCAGAAAGCCTGCAGAGGACTCAGTCACTGATTCCAAGAAGGAGTGTCATCCATGAAGGTGGAAGGCTGCGTGCTGAGCTGCTGTGGTTCAGTGCTCCGTGTGACCCACGAATTTCCAAAGGAAATCACAACTACATGAGAACTCGACAGAGAAACAGTCACAGACATAAGGTTTGCTACGAGGACAACTCAGCTGAGAATCAGCAGGGGTTCTTTCCCACTCTGCAGTTAGTGCACTTGTTAGTCTCTGACATTCCTGCAGCAATCCTGGCCTGTGTGCCTGAAGGATCCAGCAGGATGGACAGAAGGAGGACGAGCAGCACAGCACCAGGTAACTGGTGCTGAGGGAAACCCTGTGGTATCCCTGTAGCCACTAAGCAGAGTTACTAAGTAAGAAAGGTAAAGGAAACTTTTGGTTTGACTCTTAAAGCCCCTTTGATTCTATCAGAAATGCTGTTTAAATTCCCACTCAAAAAAAGGGAAAATGAGAAGTGTCAAAGTAATAGCTCTGGTTGTCCATTTCTATACTGGAATATCCTCAGCATCTTGATCTACATAATAAATGGTTGAATGATTTTTCTCTTACAAGGAGTCATTTTATTCCACCTGTTTCCCAATCCTGTGTCCAGTAATTGAGTTGTGTCGTGCCCCACAGAGTGTCCCTACCAGAGCTATCCCTGTCATGAGACCTTGACTACAGCTGAACCTCTGGAGGAGACATCTGGAAAGCAGCTGGGACTGTTGGCGGGAATGTCAGATGAAATGTTAACTCAAACTGTGGAGTCACTGCTTAGCCACTGATGTGCTGAAAATGTCATAATGCTTTCTGATCAGAAGTAGGAACTGCTACATCCAGGGGATACACTGAGTTTTTCTCTGGCTGTCACTGAAATAATTGAATGGAGCTTCCAAGGAACCCCTTTTGCTCATCTAATCCATTTTTTTTTTTCAAGCTAATAAAAGGAGATCCAGTATCAATATATTACATACAGTGATATCACACAGACTTCTCTCTGTCACTCCCAATGCCAAATGCACTGTCATGCAAGCCCAGTGTCAAGGAGAGAGTCCTACTGTGGCTAAACCTCAGTTCTGGTAATGCCAGGGTAAAACAACCTAAATCCAAGTGCTGTGAGAGTGGGATGTCACAGTTTGTCTAGCAGCAGCATCCTTCACACTTTGCTCCCCTCACAGCCAGGGGACTGCAATGACTGTGCACATGATACATTCAACAGGGATTTTTTGCCATGTCCTCTACATAAGGTTGCATTTTAGAGCTATCTTGCAAACTCCACTTTTGCAGAAAATATTATGCATCCAGTGCCATTTCTCACATTCGGCATGCCTCAGTAATCTGTGATCTAATGTAGTGGTTCCACACTACTATAAGATGTTTGATGCTTTTGTCTGAACATCAAAGAACTAGGAAACTTGGAGCTGTTGCCTCCATCCCCACCGCCATCACTGACATCATGAAAGCCACCACTCTTACCACAACCATGAGGTCTCTGTGTAGAACATTCTTACTAATGCCCTCAGCACCAAAGCAGACCCCATCTCTTGCAGAGAATAGAGCAAAGACCTCACAGAAAGCCACAAGCCTCTTGTATTTACAAAGTGGGTTTTACAGGAATTGTATTTATCTAATGTAGGGGATGCAGTACATGGGGTGAGGCTGGGATTCATGCATGCTGAGGACACTTAGAAACACCTCATTCAGGTACAAGCACAATGAAATCAGCAATTGCTCGAAATTCATTGCACAGTTAAGACAACATCAGAGATGGTGGTCATTACCTCTTCTCAATAATGAGCTGAAAAGATATCTCCTTCTACCACAGGCAGTAGAAAGATGAGCCTAACTCAGCATTAAGGATCAAATTAAGGTATACTATTCCATCAGAAACTCAGATGGAATCTTTTGAGATTTCCATATGCATGTTGGAGGTTGGAATTTTCCCCATTAGAAGTGCCGGGGAGGAACTGAGAAACTGGGTGCTTGGAACAGGGCGGGGGGAGGGGAACTCTGGGGGGAAAGGGCAGAACCATCGCGAGACTACGAGGCAGGTAAAAGGCGAGTTTGGGGGCGGCCTCGCTCTCTTGCTGCCGGGGTGGCACCGGGTGAGGATCGGGACGGCTGTCGCTTGCTGTGGGATAGTTCATCACCAGCCTGAGAGACGGACCGGCCTCTGCTCGTGCTCTCCGGGGAGTCCTGCCTCTCCTCGCTGCCCTGCTTGGAGCCGGGTCGCTGCTATCCCGCCCTCCCACTGTTTCTCCAGCGCTGCTCTGGGCTCTGCACGCCGGCCAGGATGCCCCGCCGGTTCCAGCTGCTGCCGCGGAGTTTCTGGTGCATCTCGCCCACCAGCCTGGGATTTTCTTTCCTGCTCATCCCTGCTGCTGCAGCCTGCTGCTCCTGAGAGTCCTGCTGGAGGCGCCGGGCCGGCTGCCCCGGGGTTTTCGCGGAGCGGCGTTTCTCCTCCATCTTCCCTCCTGCCTCAGCGCGCCAGCAGCGCCACGTGTTTGCCGAGCCCGCGCCGGAGCGCCCCCTGCAGCCACGTGGGGAGCACCGCACCTGCCCTGCACATCGGGAGCTGCCAGCGCCCCGGCCGGCTGTGACTGCAGCAAGGGAAAGCGCCGCAGCCGCAAGGCTCCCACTGCTGCTGGGTCTGTTTGGTGTTAACACCGCTGTTACTGTTGTCTGTTTGTTTCTTTACTTATATATATATATATATAAGTAAAGAACTGGTATTCTTATCCCCACCTCGCTTCCTGAGAGCCTCTTAATTCCACAATTCTAATAATCTGGAGGGAGGGGGTTTTGCATTCTCCGTTCCAAGGGAGGTCTTGCAGCCTTTCCTAGCAGACACTGTCTTGTAGACCAAGACAATGCACTAGCCCATTACAAGAGACTCATGTCAGTTAGCCAAAGAGCATCTGTAGTGTATGTCAAAGGACAGAAATGCAAAATACATGACCTCTCCTTATTCCCATTTAAGCTGGGAACATGATGGGAGTTCATGAAATACGTTGCTGAACATATTTCCAAATTTTGGGGTTGGACTTGACTGTAATGCACAAAGACGTTTTCTGGCAATTATGCAGTACTCCAATAATAGCATAATATTTATAAAAGTCCTAACTAGAACCACTAGATTGTTCACTGAAACTATTGTTTCTTCAAAGCTATTGCAGCGCAAACTTCCACTGATTAATTGCACAGATCAAGACTTTTGACTTTCAAGATCTTTCCCAAACACTGCCCTGCAGTACCGTCATCAGTTCCACGAGACATTAGCAATTTGGTTCCTGAAAGATGGTGAAGCTAAAAGCTTCTTTCATCAAGATCGGTTAAAATTAAGCCATGTGGTTCCCAACCATTAAAAAAAAAAACCAAAACAACAAAAAAGATATTTCTCAATAGAGCTTTGTAATCTTTTCAAATACTAGAAGGTCACTTGTGTTTTCAAGGCCGTTTAGCAAGGTCAGGTTGTAATGAGCTGCAACTACTTTATTTGTGATTTGTGGCTCTGAGGGATTAATTGTCCCCACTCTGTTTCATCCACAGTCTAAGGCTGAATTGTCAAAATGATCCATGGCTTTCGTCCCCAGGCCCATGGTTTCATTATTAAGGTGCGTTCTAATCGATAGTAGCATTTTTAACATTTTGCCCCTTACGTTTTATCAATCCTTATTATCTAATGACCAATACTGAACTGGCACAAGGTTTTTCAGAAAAACACTGACAGATTACAACAGGCAGTCACATGCATTTGTAATTAGACTTCATTACCATTATAAGTGCTGAATGGGAGTAGAATAGAAAGGCAGGAGGAATGCACCCAGTTCACAGAGCTCGTCCTATTTCTTACACAACCTGCATGAGTCTCTCTTAATTTATTAATAAATAAAAAATAACCTCAACAACAAAGAACAAAATTTTGGGATCTTTTTCAGGTTAATGTGTTCAATTTATTCCACGCCACTGGCCTAAGTGGCATCAGAAGCTTGGAGAACTAGCCAGCCATCTAGAAAATTATGAAGTTTTGTTTTGACAGACAAAATACTCACTGCAAAACAAAGCAAGTCTGTTACACTTCACATTCTCAAATTTGATTATTTGAATTACTTTGATTCTTTTACACAGTTTAATCTGTTTTCACACTGATGAAGCAAATAAGAATGTTAATTTTCTTCTCCTCTGCTGGAAACCAGAACTATGACAGATAATACTGCAACTCTTTACCCAAAATCATGACTGGTTTAGAAAGAAAGCTGAGGGGACAGATTCTCAGATGGCATAAGCTGGCCTAGTTCCACTGAAGTCAATGGAAATACACTCATTTACGTGTGCTGAACATCTGGCTCAATAGTGATCATTAACAGAATATTGCCCAAGAGCAACATTTTCCAAGCTACAGAAAAGCTGAAATAGTTATTTTAAATTCCATAGCATTTGTTGTCCCTCCTTTTCTATAAGAGAGTCCTGGGCTGTCCAATGAAATGGCATGCTCTGGCCTCTTGGCTTTCTTATTCAGGGAATGTGGCCTCCTCCCCAACCTGACCTTGTCAGAGCAAGCAGCTTCCATCTCTGGACAGAATGTAAAACTGCAGGCTACACACCAACACGTACAAGAGTTTCATTAGGAACAACATGGGACACTTGGCATTTCACTGGCAAACACAGAGCATACAGTGATTTAGATTTTCAGCTAAATATGGTATCACTTAAGAAAAAAAAATTAAAAATTAATTTTCCAAACAAAGTCTGAATGACATGCTAGGTTGTCAATTTTGAAAATATAAAATTGTTGACTTCAGTAAGCCTAGAATATTACTTCTGAAATCTTCAAATTTGGTATTTTTGTGAGAGTCTGGTCTGTTAGCTTTCTGATCCTTATGTTTTCTAACCCTTATGATAGTTTTGGAGCCTATTATTCTATTTTTTTTCTCCAAAGTACTTTTAGTGGTGGTTGGAAAGAAAGACTCCTAAGCAAACTGTCCACACACACTGAAAATAGACGAATGGCTGTCATGACTCCTTGACTTCACAAGCTAGAAATATTCTTAATTACTTATGTAACCTAAGGAAGTTTTCCTGCTTTGCAGAAAAGGCCATTAGAGCCATTTCAGTGCTAAGATTATCTTCATCCCACCATCTCAGCTGAGTGCTGAGGTGCCAGGGCCTCTCCAAGGACACTGAAAGTTTTACAACTCACACTGTGCTTATGGCTGAGAGAATTGATCCTTCCTTATTACAAACAGCAAAGCTGGTCAAGAGCTCTACCCAGCACTAGATTATATTTGTCAGTTAGACAGCAGCTAGAGGTCATTAAATGTCTAAAACTTCTATTTTGAAAGGATTTACTGCCCTTCCCAGGCAACACCTGGTTTCTGTTCTGTATTGACACTGTTTGCCCATTTCCATTTCTCTAATTATACTCCTATTATATTCCAGCTATTGAATCCTTTATTTAAGATCATGGTAATTCACAGCAAAATTTTGCAGTCCCTGCTGCAGCAAACTTACTCTGAAATTACACAATGACATTCAAGAAAAATGTTTTAATAAATCGACTTTGCATCCAAAATTTTTCCCATAAAACTAAACACAAATCCAATGAGATGGGGAAAATGATATAAAGAAAGTAAAACCAAGATAAGTCATGTTTCAAGTAAAACAAAACATGTTTGGTAAGTTTATAATACTGGAAACCCTTCACATTCCCTTTATGAGGCACACAAGGGACTGTTGTCCAGAAAATATCAATCCATTACAGCTGGTAATATGAGTTTTGGAGCCCACTTTGGTTAAAGATAACCAAGTGTACTGACAATATCTGTCTTTCACAGAGGTTATTTGCTAAGCACGGAGAGAATTATATATCTCAGTTAGTACCTATGCAGTAAGGTGATATTTATTAGTTTTTATATATTCCCCTCAGCCTCCCAGGTTTGGACCCACATGGATGTGTTAGGCCTTGCGTTTCCAAGATTTCCATGCTACTACCAAAGCAGGGCAAGTGAGAACAAGTATTCTTTTCTCCTGAAGTAAAACACTCAGGGAAATGTACTCCCAGAGAAAATGATGAGACTTAGAAAGAAGTCTACCATCATTTGAATACTGCCTTCACTAGAACAGCCAACATAAACAGCTACATGTCCCCCCATTTCACTGCTTGTCTTGTTCCTTCAAGAACATTTCCAGTGTGCTTGCTCGAGTCACTGCCTGTTACTCACGACAGTATTTGAACTCAACAAGGAAAGGGTAATTAGGCCAGCAGCCAAGCCATATCCAACTTTTTCAGGGTAACCTCGTCATGTCTGAGAATTCCATTTCTACACCCAGAATATGCCTAAATAAGAAGGCATATCCTTTGCTATAACTGATGGAGATAAATCCACTTAAGCTAGGAAAGAATTTCATGTGAAATTTATGGGGAAAAAATCACATCCAGTCACTGATCAACACAGAATTTTTTCCAATTCTTTTACCATCAGAACATTGGGATTACACCCCAAAAAAGGTGGAACTTTCTGGTAAGTCCAACAGTGATGAGTGTTTTCTCAAAATGATGACTATTCTAACTCCTGGAGGATCCGTAACAAATAAATACCTGCCTAGTGATACAGATTTTTAATGGGCTAATCATGTCATCAGTCCTGTGAGGGCAAAAATTATCATGCCCTTGCATTAACTGAGCTCCTGAAAGAGTTACTCAAACCATCCTTTCCACAACCTGAGAAATTTCACTGGATGTCAGGCCCTGAAACACCTCTTAAATCCCATGCAAATAGTATTATTTTCAAAGCATAACAGCACTGCGATTATTCTGAAATTGAACTCAGGAAGATATTCTGTAAAACTCAAAATATAGACTATTATCAGTGATTATGGCAGTCCTGGGAGAAGGCCATCAAGACTGCCACTGTGATGAAAATCACTAAGATGCTCCACTACATGTTTCCATATAAATATTTTGCAAGTAAATAAGTTACACTCCAAGTGAACTGAGTCAAAAGCAGCTTTATAAAATTACTTTCCAGCCATCCCAATATAGGCAAGACAATCCCTGATTTTTAGTGGAGGTAAAATTCTTTTCTCTACTTCTGAAAGAAATATCTCACTCCCTCAATTTCACTTGCATTCAAAGCAATGTTCCTATTTCAACAGTTTTACCTGCCTACAGATTACAAATGGTAGCAACTACAGAAGTACAGGGAAATTTGCCCTTTCCCAGCATTAGTGTACTCTGTTCTACTCAGTTTTCTTCATCTTTCTGAGGAAGGATTTCCCCCATTAATTAGGAAGGCCTTGCGTGATAAGAAACAGGTTTATTTCAGCTCGTTTGCCATGTGGTCATAAGGTGCCTTACAACAGCAGTGTTATCACAAACCTGTATTAAAGTCAAGCTTTTATCCATTCTCTTTTACACAGAAGAGAATGAATTCTATTCTAGTTCTCTTTGTGGCTCTACTCATTTTCATTGAATAGAGATTACAGGAGTGAGGAACAGTCTTCAGAGATTTTTGGGATGGGTAATTGGAAAGGGCTAAATGAGAAGTAAATGTAGGTGAAGCAGCCCGTAAGTTGTACACACAAGATTGATTAGCAACACAACTGCCAGCATGTGCTCAGAACTACCTCATTTCTGAGTTGTCTGAAGAGGAATACAGAGTATTATACAACATGCTTGGCTAAATTTAAATTTACAAAGGTTTACTGATGTCTGTTTAGAGATCCTACCACTATTAATGAAGGCAGTGCACAATTTCAGTTCAGAGTATGGAGCCTGTTTTCTATGCACTGTCTTCTTGTTTTCCTGGTAAATTGCAAGCAGCTAAACTCATATAGAGCATTTGACGTGGTAGGTTATATTGGGAAATATTTAAAAAAGAAAGAACTTTGTTTGCGGACATATGAGCAAGAGAAGATGGAAGAAGTTGAAAAAGGTTAAGCTTCCTTCCTCTATCTCTTAAATTTTTTTTAGTCATTTGGTACATTCAAGATTTGGAACAATCTATGTCCTATTTTTAGTATTTGTCAAGACATGAAAAAACCCCAATAAAAACCAAATAACAGCAGGTTACATGTGTGTTGAACTATTGAGCTATTTTACCCAGTCTGTGACTGTCAGAAAATTCAGAACACTCTGTAACTGAAAACATCAGCTCAGGTATAAATTCACTGAACCAGTATGACCTCAAGCACAAAGTTCTAATTATTATATATTTGGCAGGTTCTCTGAACAACAGAAAATAAAAGTCATAAATACTATTGGGACTTTTTCCATCCTCCCACTTCTGGGGATTTCTGGAAGAAGCAAAAAAGCCCTTGTGCTCCTGTTATGTTCAGACTGGTTTGTATTTACAGGAGTTCAGCATGAAAAGTATCCTGTGACCTAAAAGGCTGAACATATTCTATCACAGTATAGCTCAGTGCTCAGGGCAATTCCCTTTCAAGCAAGGGTCTTCTGAGCAATCTTGTTTTTCTAATTTGCAAACTACACAAAACCATAATTTTTCTCTAAATATTTTCATAATATTATATCCTTCCTATTAACATTTCCCATTAACTCTGTTAATAGCAAATGTTGTATAAAACACCACCACCATTCATTCCCATATCCTTTTCAATTTTTTTTTTATTTTAAAAAGACAAGTATTTTGTTTACAAATGTAGCTGTATCTTCAATCTCACAGACATCCTCCAAAACCAGCATACCTTGCCAGCCTTTAAAAAACCATATACTCAGTTCCTCTATGCTTACTAGATTAATGGAGGAGCCACTATCTATCTATACCCTGCAAATGGGGAAGGCAAAGGGAACAACAAATAATAGGCAGCCATTGGCTTTTGAAAAGATCCCGCAGCAACATTTACCACTCAACAGAATAAAATATATGTTCCACTTTTAGGATTCCACAGGGGAAGCGGGGAGGGGGAAGAAAAACACAAACCCCAGGATTTTCATTTTTTTTTTACACAATTAAAATAAAACTACCTACTACCAATGAAACTAAAAAGTAAACAAATCCCAGAAATCATCCTTGGGATCATTTGTCTTGAGAACCCTCAGAATTTCTTAGCCAGACCTTCTCAGTTCCCTCCAGGAACAGTCCCACTGGAGCACCCCAGGAAGCTGTTATTCACCACTAGTGCAGCTGGCAGAGCCTGTCCTTGTTACCACACGGGGAAATTCATCTAATCTAGCTTTGCACACTGAAAGGTTGTCACTGTAGACTTTTCCTACAATCAGTAGAGAGAAACAAGCATCTCCAGGGGGCAAGTTGCCTGACCTGCCTATTTTAGGCTGAGGTGAATCACTCTCTGAAGGTGCCCATTTTTCCTCAATTGACTGTTAAGTGAATGTAGGGTGACTTCCCCAGCCTTTGATATCTACATTTCTGATGTCTTGGTGAAGACATCCAAATTTCACCCACAATTTTCGGAGCCTAAACCTAGCATCTCTGACAAATTAGCAGTGTTATGTATCTGTTTCTTGAAATGAAAATTTTCACACTAAACTCCTGGATTATAATTCAGTTGACTTTCACAATCCTGTCCCTTATAAAAACAACGCCTTTGTTTTAATCAGTCATAGTTTCAAGATGGTAAGTTCACACAATAAAAACAATTAAAAGGCAAAAATTAGTTTAACTTTGCTGAAGTAGTAACTCTTGGGTTTCTTATGTCCTATACAGAGCTGATTTACACCAGATAGCTTTTCTGAACCCATCAGTAAAGCACTATCAGCCCAAATACGTTATTATAAACCAAAATCCAATAAGCATCTTTCATCAGTAACCACATTTTTCTGCTGAAGTTTGATACAAAATCTCAGTCTTCAGTGACTTCATAACAACAAATAAAGTACTGGAAAATATTAAAAGAGAGAGAAACTGCTCCATACATCTCCATTTCATAATGGAGCTCTTCCCATCTATGCATTTTTCCCATGGGATAAGGTGATGCTACAAATTCAGGAAGGTCCTTTCAATTATTATTTTTGAGCAGATGATCCGTCAGAGCAATAACCACCATTAGCACTGTATTCACAGATGTACTCCATACCTAAGGGCTAAATGAGCCCTCAGATAAAGTCTAATCCATGATCCATCAGCATTTAACTTGGATGACAGTCCTGCATGTTTTTCCTTTAATGACAAATTCTTACCATATGTCTTTCTCCACCGATGTATTCCCACCTCTTTCTCACCAGATCTAAATGAGCAACTTTGTCTCTGCAACAGAAAAAAACCAAAATTGTCCTCTAAGCATTACATTACCACAGTGGTTTTGTATGTTTTGGGTGGGGTTTTTTTTGTTGTTTTCTAAAAAAGCTGTAGCTAATAAACTGCTGGAATTATAGTTAAAATTATACATGAGAAAAACAAAAGGAAAAGCAAGGTAAAATAGCCTTTTTACTACTAATGAAAACTCCCTTATAATCTTGTTTATTCTTAACATATCACAACTATTATTGCTAGATAAAAGAAAATAAGTTTTGGCACACAATCAGCTAAAACCATCCAAAAATTAATCCGTTTCATTCAACTCTATCCAGTTATTTCAGTCTGCCTAACCCACAAGATCACTCTGCACTGTGTTGCTGCAGTGCAATCTATTTGCTCAAAAGCACGCCTGCAGCAGTCACTCAAGTTATTAGGGATCTGATTACTGATCTTCCTGCAGCTGCCCCATGGCAGATTCTCCTCTCCTGCAAAGGCAGAATCCAGGCCCCAGCGTGGCCCCAGCGTGGCCAGGTTGGGAATAGTGCTGGCTCCAGATGCCCAATTCACACAGGAATTGTCATGTACCAATTACTATGCACTTCCTGAATTTTAGCAATTTTAAACACTGTTGCTCTTAACTACCTGCACTCAGATGCTACCCTCAGCAGTGCTTTTAGAGAAGCATTTTGCAAATTTTTTGCACGATTCACAACAGTTCCACAAATAAATAAAGCATAGCTTTAGCTAAAGCCCATGCCTGATCTCAAAAGGGAATAGCAGAGCATCTTTCTCAACAACAGATACACTGAATATTCTATAGACAGACCTAAAACATAAATCACTGAATTTATTTCCCATGCAAAAGTTTTATTGAGCTGGCTGCAGAGGGGAATCACTGCCACTAGGAGGCTAGTCAGAATAAAAATAAACTCTTCATTTTGGATAGCAAAAACATCACCTGTCACACAGAAGGCAGCACTGTCCAGCACTGCTCCTCCCTGAGGAGCAGACACAGCAGCTACTGCCAAGGTGGTACCTGTACTAACTCCGAGCAGCAGGCTCTGGCCAGGCTCAAAAAAAATTAGGTGTTGTATTGTCTGTTTTGTGGATCTGGCAGAATAATAATCTGTGCTTTTTAACAGACCATATTCAACGTATACAGAACTTCAGATGACCAAGGCTGAAAGGGCTCCTGGTCACAGCTGAAGAACCCAGACGTGAAGTCTTAAAAGGGTGTGACATCTCCTAGCTCTTGGAAAGACACTTAAATACAAAGTTAGATTCCTTACTGTATCTGAAAGAGCAATCCTGATCTGGGGGCTCCAAATCTGAAAGACACAACAGGAATACAGGCGGAAGCTGACAGATTTTCCCAAGTGAGGGCCCTGTGGACTAAGTCTACCAGGGGTCAACACAAGCAGATAACAGTAACAAGGCTGGACCTGTATGGTCCACAACAATCTATGTAAGAAAGGAAGTGTATACTGATTAATATTACCTAATTAAATCACCAAACAAACGTATTTGGCTTGCATTACATGCATGTCTCCATTTGGGAGGAAGTGAGTTTTTTGGGAAATTTTAGTTAAACCAATCAGTGGTCAGATTCGAATATTGACACCTGGTGTGACCACTGAAGACGTGAGTCACCTCTGAAGACACACG
>VZSE01004855.1:89534-113555 GCA_013398275.1 Promerops cafer
GCACCGGGATTTGGGCCCGCCCCAAAACATGACATGCAGAAAAAAAAAAAAAAAAAAGACTGTTTCTAGTGGATGGGGACAAGGTGCAAGAATTGCTTTTCAAATGCAGTAAGAGTAGTAATAATTCTGCCATTATGCCATGACCTTTCACTGCAGGACAAGTTTTTACTACCAAGCTATAGACTCCTGAGAAAATAGATTTATAGGGGACATGATGACACTAATCAAAAATCCTTATAAGTGTCCACAGAGCACAACCTACAGGCATTGGATGAGTTCATAAAATCAATCACAGGCCTTTGGAAATGTTTACCTACATGTGACTGGTTTTGTTAAAGTCAGTCAAATTTTAGGAGCAGGTACTTAAGTTTTAATATATCCCTTTAAGGCTCTTTGCTTTGGGTTATAGAGAAGAGAAAACAGGAGGCAGTATCTACCGAGGTATACATGTCCTATAAATTACAGCCAAAAAAACCCTGTCTCTCATAGTAAAATAAAATGCCATGATATAAAATTAATAGTGACTCAGAGGAAATACATTTTCCGATAGGTGTTGGGAGGTACTGGCAGAAATGAGCTAATGGTCTCTGTTAAATTTCTAAAAGAAAAAGGCCAAAAGCAATTTATCCCCCGTCCCCACCTTCTTTCCCAGTCTAAATTGCTTTCAAAGTTCGCAATACCTCAACAAGAATAAAATTTGGCCCCACTGAGACCAATAATGAAGTTTCCACTGAGCTTGCTGGAGACAGAATTTCACTTTTGGATGGCAGAATATCATCTTAAATCGTGGCTTGGTCTCCCTTGTTCAAGTCTGAGATCAAGCACACTTATAAAGTGATGACTGCAGGATTCCTGGAACCAACATGTTCCATGCTAAGATTTTCCTCTGCGTGCTCAGGGAAACAAGGTGTCTGGTTTAGACAGTTTGTAATCTAAAACCAAGATCTGCAAAAATTTATGATCAAACTGCCCTGTTAAAGAAAAATGCACCTCTCATAGGAGTAAATATTCCACTTGGTGGGTAGAAGCTATTCCCAGATGAAGAAGAAAAGACAAGCTATATTGCTCTGCTGTCTGGAGTTCAAAGAAACCCTCCAGTATAAAATATTTGTAATGTGTGTCACTGAATAATATTCAGCCCTGAAATGTTATTAAAGAATTTCACTTAATATGAATATATGCAAAACACAACATTTTTTAATGCAAAATGTATTTACTTATATTGCTTAAGAGAATGACAAGATATTATTCTGGACTATCAGTGCTAGAATTCTGCTCCACAGAGAATACGAAACACTTAACAGCAGAGAAACAAACCTCCATACACTTCATACATCACCAGTATTAATTATGCAATGTTGCAAAAGAAGGTTAAAAAAAATTCTGTCCCTTAAGTTTTCAATTTGCTTTCTTAAGCATTAAGTATTTTGCCCTATTTTGTAGTGTACACAACTAGAAATAATTTTGCAATGTTTTCATGTATGTTCAATAAAAATGCAAATATTTAAATCCCTATTTCTGAACAATAACTCAGGTTGATGTTTACTAAATAATATTTCTAATCGATTTGAAAACAGGAAATATATGAAGCACATCCTTTTAAAACAGTTTCAAAAAAATGTTATGTTCTGCAGCTTTGAAGGGAAGTAGATAGAGACTGCCAGTTCTTGCTGTAGATATGTAATTCTAACACCTAGGCAAAAGCTAGTTGAGACAGCTGCTTCCCTTGTTCTTCATAAGCAAGCCCAGCAACATCAGGACCTGACCAAAGAGGCATCAGTGACTATCAGCAGATGAAAGAAAGCACCACAGCCTTTTTACAGAGATCTGCTGTTAAGCAGCTTCAATGACTTTCCAGGCAGCCTACCTGTTTTGTTTGCAGCTTTAATACACTGGTGGCTACTTATGCAAAAAAGGCAAAAACTAATTAAATTTGTTTATGTATGTTATCATGTGGAGCACTCATTTCCAGACATCAAGCTATGAATCATTAAATAACTGCTAAATTGGTCTCCTGGGATAGATCATGCCTCAGAGTTGGGCAGGCCCCCATCCCACCAAAGCCAGGTGTGCTCTGCAGCGAGCAGGCATTAAAACTGCTTTAAAGGCCATGATTTGGGTACGCAGCCAGGTCTCACACTGTGAGGTGAGTGGTAGGAAATCATGCAAACAGTGACAGCCCTCCTGTCAGAGTTACTCCTCTGTTTGATTAATGAGGGCATTTGAAAGACAATTAGCCAGAGCAGGTTTGGCTGCAACTAGCTTATCAATCAGGCACCCTCTATTAAAAGCACTACTGCCTGCTTTGTTTTTGGTTGCAGGAGAATTGTATCAATGATTCATAAACAACAAGGGATCTTTACATGTTATAAACAAAAAAAAAAAAAAAAAAGAGCATCCAGTAGCAAATCACAACTGAAATAGCAGAAAAAAAAAGCTTTGCAAGCCACAAGCCATGGGTACTGGGAAATCATCACTGCAACTTCCACAGAGATTTTTTTGGCTGGATTTTTTGTTTGTGCATGGTGAATTCAAGGCTGCACAAATATATCAGGCACTTCCAAACTTCTCAAGGACAGTTTTATGCTAAGTTTTCAACAACAGAAAAAATGAAACCTAACTACAAATGATCCGACATGTAACAAAAAAAAATTTCTTCATTAGAAAACCTACTGTGAACCTACTCTCTGAGCTTCAACATGTTGCACCTAAGAACTGTTTCAATTTTAAAAAAAAAAGAATTTGTTGCAATAATTAATCAGTTTGATTTATCCATTAGTAATGCAACCTCTTTGATTTCCATCTACCAACACAGGTAGAATTTAATACTATACTTTTCTTAGGCAGCTGCTCACCCAGGAACATGTTTCATTCTTTGGTTTAACTTAGAGCTTTGCTTCAAGTGGGGTAGTCCTTGAATTCATGTAAGTGATCAAAAATATGCAATGGACAATTTAAACAATGTCAGAACTTTTCTTGAAGATTTGCATTTCCATCAGAACAGTTTTTATCAAACTAAGGAAATTATGATTTTTGCCTGTCCATGAGTAAAAACCAAATTACCGACTAATGTATTTATATTGCTCTCAATCTGAATAAATCCAAGACAGAAAGAGTAGGATTGAGACTGAAGTGTGATGCACCACTTCTCCTTTCAGTTCACAGTTAATTTTCCCTGGCAATAGCAGATCAGAAGTATTTTTAATGCATGACTAGTGTAGTACTAAGTGGGTATATACACAGTGCAAGGAAGCTAACTTTTTTTTTAAATCTTGCTAGAATTCATTTTAGAAGTAAGCTCACAAAATTGTGTGTGTTTGAATATAGGGATAATAAAGCAAGCAGCAAATTAATCTTTGATTAGATTAGTTAGAGTACAGAGGGACATCCAGCATAGCCCAAAAAATCCTCTCTGAAGCTCCCTGTGTTGGCAGAATGTGATAGTCCAGCATTCATGGGCAGAGAACTATAATTGTTTTTAAAAATTTGGAAGAGTTCCCACTGAGGACACACAGCTTGTCACCGGGTTAATCTGCAAAAATCACTTTTGTTAAAGTGTTCAGCCACCTCAGTAAGCCCCAGCAGTGGCACCCACAAAGGGAACACTGTTGTAAACTTGCCACTAGCAGTTTATACCCCCTGGCCCTGATCCAGGAGCCACTACAGAAAGCCAAAGGCTCTTTCAATGGATTTTAAATTGGTCCCTGCACTCCTCTAAGTTACAAAGGTGGTAATGAAGTATTGGGAGATGTAATAGAAAAATAAAATAAAGAGGATCTAAGTAGGTGGTGGATAACCAGTGATTCCCCATATTCTTACTGAGAAACTGTGAACAGTTTCTTATTTTTTTGTGGCTGTAATTGTAAACAAAAAGGGGACAAAGCGCTAAGTGGTGTAACATGGCTCCTGTCTGTGGGCCAAATACTTCCCAGCCCCACCATGGGAGCAGCCCTCATTCATCCTGCTCATTAAAGGCCTCAGCCCTCAGCAAACCCCTGCCCCACACCTGGGCAAGAACTACCCATGGCTGTGGGGCACTGTGGATGCACACGAGTCCATGCCTGGGCTTCTTTAGTTTTCCATGTGCAGGCATAGCTGCTCTGTTCTACTTTAATGGGCTCAGGGCATGCTAATTGGGTCCTTGCAAGACTGTGGTAAATACTATGGCTGTGCTTCAGTGAGAAAGTGGGAGTGCTGGAGGAAGTGCTGGGTACAACCTGCCTGGCTTGTGATCATTTCAGCGTGGGGGGGGGCAAGTGGACAGAAAGAGGTCCACTATTTTTCACACAGATTAATACAGACTGCCAGCTTCTCCCAAATAACAAAAGGTTAAAAGGACCCTGGGCAGATGACAGAGACTTTGGGTCTTGTCATCACCTCTAGGACAACGATTGTCTCTTCACTCTCTTATTCCTCAGAGTCAGAAAGCATCCAGACACTTTGCTTTCTCAGCAGTTTGAGGAAACAATGGCGTGAACAAGAATAAATATCCTGCAACACATCCCAGGTATTTAAAATTTGACGTTGATAGAAGATAAAATAAAATTTAAAAATATACATTTAGGCACTTCACAAAAGATAGATTATTCTGTTTCTCCTCAGTGACCCACAGTCCAGCCATTTGCTTAGCTGGAAAGAATAGCCAGAAATGCCTTTTGCAGAAAACGAGCAGAAATATTTATTAAGCAGAGGTGACTGGTTGGGCTGGTACATGAACGTAAATGTGCTATCTACTTTTATATGATGCCCATGGAGAAATTTTGCAATGCCTGCTGCTTCAAAGGCTGAAAGCTAAGCAAGACTTTGAAAGAAACCCCAACACTTCCCGTAGAGAAACTTGTCTTTCCCCTTATCTTCCAAAGGCTCCAGATCACTTTCCAGACACTACTGTAGGCATTTTTTTCCTCCTACAAGCCTTTACATGTTTCCCCATTTGGCTTTTTCTTCTGAAGAAAACTTAAGGAGACTTAAGCTTCAAATCCAGAGACACTGAAGCTTTTGGAGAAGAGCATCACATTTTAAAGGGTGCTCTGCTCTCTGGGTCAGAGAAACCGAGCAATCGGAAGCAGCAAGGAAAATTTGCCCCTCCAAATATCCTGAACAGGATGCAAGTTCCACATGAATATGTAGGCATCTCCTAAAGAAAAAAGTGAAGGCTTCTAGTAACCATGATTAAAGACATTTATTCTTTCACTATTTCTTTGAAACTGTGGCTAAGGCCTAATTGACTTTCATAAAGTCAATCCTGATTACAAGGTGCATAAAAATGACCTTGTATCCTTCTTCCTTGTGAGAAGTTGGAGAAATGCTATCTATTTGGGACAGATGGTTCTCACCTGGGCAAAAATGACAGAATATGCATCTTTGTTGGCATTCCATTAACTACAATTTAGAAATTCATCCTTAGCCTTACGCATTTTTTACTGCAAGTAAAGTTTACCTTGCTAATTGGTTCACTAAGTAACACATCATTGTTATTAAAAGAAGAAATTAAATCTTGCTGACCTAACATCCTCAGCTATGATTATTCTTGTCAATTATTTTATATTTGGAAAGGCAAACAAATGTGGTATATAAAAACTAAACACTGTATTTGGCATAACTTCAAATTAGCTGTCTCACCATGCTTATAGCATGCAAATTAAATGTCCTGAATAAGCATTAATCATCATAATAACCTAATTATTGTTAGCTATGGAATAACTGAGCTACTACCCCTTGCAAAGAATTTGGAAAAAAAATGTTAATAAGATTCTGGCTACCTAAAAGCAAGAAAAACATTAACATTTTTGTCAGTAAACAATTTTTAAGACAAACATGTAGCTTATTTTGACCAGTTTGAGCATTATTCTGATCTTCCCACATATTTAGGCTTACTGTCTTCCAGTAAGTTATATTTAGTCCAAAAACACTTCTGTATGAAGATGTCTTTGTATCTATGTCATTTAAAATGACTTTCTGAATTTTAAAACATTAATTAATATGTTAATAAACAGTTAATCTTTGTCCTCTCTGGCCATGTGCATGGCTACCACAGTACTTACAGACAGCAAAGAACTTAAATGTTTTACACAGAACTAAATGTTTTAGAAGGGATAAAGAATACATGAATGTAGAAGTGCTACTTGGAGACAGTGTGTTAGGGCCTTGGAGTATATTTTTAATAAAGGAGTGATACATTCTTGAATGTAAATGGTATCCAGTTCTTAAATGGAACCGAAGCACTTTTACAAATACGCAAATGCCAACATGTTTAAAATTAAGTCTTAAACATTTAAAAATAGTTTTAAAACAAACTTGCAGTCAGGTTTCAGTAAGACTGCCTGATATTTCTGCACAGCATTTGCGAGGAACACATTTGTCTGAGCAGATTCCTTTATACCCCCCTACACAAGGCATTTGTCTCATTTACTCCAAAGCTCTCCCCAAGAGGCTCACTGCTGCAATGCCCTCACACTGTCATTAATGTGCTCACCCTCAGATTGCCTCAAGGACTGGGAAGAGGCATTGGCCCTACTCTGCAGATGGGCATGCCTTCAAATCATTAAAACAGAGCATGAGTTCTATGATGTCCCACAGGAAATGCATCTCAAGAGTAAGGAACACAACTTTCTCTCTCTCACCACCACTGCAGATGGTGTCAAAACCAGCTCCAAGTTGTACAGAAAAGGTGCATGGAACCAGTAACACCTCCAGGACACACAAGTTTTCCTTTAGTGCCTTGACCACAGACCATCTCAGGTGAAAAGGTTATGCACTTTGGGGCTTTTATCTGAGAAATTGCTTGTGTACCTGTTCTTCTGCTTCACAACATTCTGCCTATAACATTGAGCTAAAGAAGTATGAACGACAATGACAAAGACAAGCTGCCTCCCCAGATAATACAAAGGGTCTGTAAGAGAACAGTTAGCAGAGTATTGATTGGGAACAATTACTCAGTTGTTTGAGGTAAAAATCACTTTCCAGCCCACTACTGCCACATCCAGGAATCCCACTGGCCTTTGTAAGTACACTTCCCTAAGAGCTCTAGTTCATCACTTTTGCCACTGTGACCTCAAAATCTTTTAAGTCAGTGACTGTTTCACAGGATGCAGTTGTCATTTCTCTTGACAATTGTCTCCTCTGTACAGCCTTACACCTGAGTGTGTCAAAATACATTTTATTCCAAGAAGGCAGAGTCTATGTGACACAAAGTGATAAAAACCTGAGGATGCCCTTCCTCAATTTTCCACTAATCATAGTCCAAAAATGTTCTTGGCCAGGGTGTTGTGGCTTGACACCAAACACTGGCAGAATCAGTCCTAGCAGGATGCCATTGGAAACATCCCACAGAGTAAGCACTCTTCACTGAAAACTCCTCTTTGGCATCTGCCAGTGAGGCCAGTTTCAATATGTTTGTTAGATACTGCTGTGACAGTGCTACTGTTTCTCTCTAATTCCAACATGGCATCAAGAGTTTTTTGAAGCCTAAATACCCTCTGTCTAGACAGTACCTTCATTAGACTTACAAGCACATGAGGAAACTGAAAGTTTGTTTTACAAGGTGTTTTCATCATAAAATTATGTGACAGCAATGAACTAAGCTTCCATTCTGTAATTCTTTATTGAATTCATGATCAACATTTCCATTCATTTACCTGCAATCAATAGCAAGCTGCCTAATTTATACAAATCAAAACCATTCTGCTTGCAGTTCTGTGTACTAGCGCAATTTTATGACTTAGGTTTTAAAATATGCAAAAAATCACCTTTTAATAAAAATAAAGAGGTTGACCAGAAATCATCTTAGCAAAGTCTTTTAGGACTCTTGCACTGATGTCACCTAAATCTGCTTGAACTAAACCCAAAATAGTTATTTTTTAAAGACCTTCTTAAGCTAAGCAATTAATAGATTTTAAAGTTGTTCATTGCACTTATACGGTATTTGGACACACCACCATGTTTCTGTCCAAATGCAAGTTAAGTGTTTATTTAATTATATCTGGGAGGGGTTTTTTCTGCATTGAGAAGAATTTGGACATTTCCATCTAGAAAATTATCTACAGAATTCTTTGGGTTTGTGGATATTTGGGGACTATTTTTTTACCCTAAACATGCTGCAAAAGCCATAGTGATTGATTCTGTCAGCAGGAATCATCATTTCTTCTCTTTTGAATTTTTATATTCCATTCCTTCTAGTCTGAACAAAATTTACAGAGATATCAACTGATATGTGAGTGTTTAGAGAGCATAAAAGCCACTTATTACAAGTGTGGCTTCTATTTCTCTCTGATACAGTACTGAACTTTTGGGGGTTTAAGTCTTGGATACTCTTAAAATATCTCTCAATTTTCATTCCCATTTCTCTGTCTGAATTTTTCAGCTTCCTTTGAATCTCCTTGCAGCTTCACTGTTCTCATCAAATTGAGATATTCTGACAAGGAAGTCTAAGACACATCTACTTGGCCCCTTTTATGGCAACACAAAATTTCAGCTTGCAGCTCTGCCGTGCCCCACCTGACCGGTACTTACTTCGGTGATAACCATGAGATTTGGGACATTTCTGAGATATCCCATTTCTTTTGTGGCCTCAGTTACCTTCCCAGCTTCAGCCAGGGTGAGGTGTGAAGAACAATATTTGAACACCAAGTCTCATTGAACTGTGGCTGCTGAATTATCCAATTACTCAGACTGATAAGACCAACAAGGCATTTTGCCATAAAAATTTGACCCTTTCTTGTCTTGCAATTTGCTACTAATAGTAAGAGATTGCCTGGTGCTATTGGACTAAAGGGAAAAAACTTGCTGCTGAAAAGAAGAAAATTTGTGTTTATGAAGAAAAGGAAATTATTCCCTTTTGGACAAGTTAATGTCAAAAGACATTTAAGCCAAACACAACTGAGGGCTAACCTTTCTCTTTCTTTCATGTACACAAACACATTTTTTGATAATAAAGTATTTTTAGTTCATTTTAGATCAAAAGTCAGTCATTGCTGAATATGTGTGCTAAAATACATATTGCAAAAGCCCTGTAGGAAATGAGCAGTTTTACAGTACTATTGCTGCCAAAATGAATGTGAAATTGAATGCAGTCTGAAGTTTCATAGACTTTCTGTAGTGAAAAGAAATAGGACCAAGACAATTGTGGAATATTTTTTCATATTTCATAAAGAAGTTGTCCTTTTGTCCTGTGTAGCTCTGTGTACCCATAAAATCCACTTGAAACAGAAGAAAGCAATAATTGAAAATACTAAATACTTCTGCTTAAAGCCAGGGCTTTGCTATTGCAAATAAAATTGTTGAACGTCAGATAGATAACAACAGTTAAAAGGATCCCAAGTCCATGCTGCTCACACAGTTCTGCATGATATTTATCATGCACAGTAAAGTAAGCTCAAATCACTGCATCAAGCCATCTATTTTGATGACTTTTTTCCCCACACCTTATTCTAAAAAAATCCATTCTAAATGCACAGAACTGGTTTGTTAAGGGCCAAGACTTATTTTGCAACAGCGGTTAAATTACAATAATGGCATAATCCTGCTGTTCCAGCAGAACTTGGCATCAGTAGAAGGAATTATATAGTCAGAAAAGTATGAAAAGTGGTACCAACCAAGCATCAACAAAATCTACAGAATAATTTTCATCATCTTGTACACCAGAAATCTCAGTAGTTGTTACCCTACTTGTTAAACTGGTTAGCAAGAATCACGTAAGCCCTGGCTGCACTTCTGAAATGTAGTACAAGCACAGAATTATAGGCAGTACTTAAAATAGGACTGCAACAACCAGCCATTTAATAAGAACTTCCCTTTTTTAAAAAAACCTCCACCATCTATTATGCAATGCACGCCAGAAGAATTGCTACATACTTGGGCAGACAAAGTACTTTGATAAGATGGACATATCCACTGATTGACAATTTGTCGACTATTATATGTGTTCAAGTAGTGAAATAGACTCCAGCTGTACTTAGTACCTCCTGGGTGATATAAAATAGTAAGTATTCATTATGACCTTTAGTCAGCTGCTTAATGGTAATACTAATAGAACTGCAATAAAATTTAGCTGACATACTGCTTAAGAATATTCTTAGGCTATTTTGTGGCATTAAGTTGGCATATGTAACTACATTTAAACTCTAGATTAAATAACAAATTCCAATTATTAATAAATCTTACAGTGAAGGGACTTTTGGTAGGTTTTGATATGACAAAATGCCTGTTCACAAAGAACATTTTCTAGCTAAATGCTAGCATTTAAATGCTAGCAAGCATTTGCAGACATTGAAGCTTAAAATTAATATTACTGTTTCTGTAAATGGCAGCCCAGGAAAAAGCTTGAATTACAGTCACAGTCTGATACAAACAAGAAAGTGAACACACCAACCATCCAAACAGAGGCAGGGTGGTCAGGCTGCTGGGTTCACTCTTACCAGATAACCCTTCAGAAAAACCAAAACCTTTGTAATGAAGAGATGTCTGCTTTGCAATTGCCCATGGCTGAGCTGCAATTCTGCAGAGACTTTATTATCCACAGACCTCACCGTCTTATCCTGATCCATTCATCTTTCCACTGGGATTCTATCAGATGACTGACTGAGGGTCTTTACAAAATGCCTCATATATACTTCACAGACTGACGGAAAAACTCTCCAGAACTTTGTTAAGACTGCAAGAAAGTATTATAGGCCTGGCCTCCATCAATTGCTGCTTTTCCGTGTCAGTACGCTCTTTAAAAATGTTGGATTTTTTCATTATTTGTGCCCATCTCTTGCTCTCTCTTTTCAAATATGTTCTTCTCATGCCTTGGCAATTTATGTTACATATTCTTGGGCTTGGGTCACCTCCAGCTTTATCTCCCTGCTTAGCCAAACAGTTAAATAAAATAAAATCTCACAGAAACAATTTTCTAAAGATGTTTAGTTCTCTGACCCAGCTCCTGGGTAGTGTATGAGAGAGCTTTCCTTCTGTTATATCAAACTTCAGAGACGAAGTATTCCAAGATGGATATTTCTGTAAAATGACAGGAATGGACTGATCTGGTACACACGCAGTACCCACCTATAGACCAGAGTTAGAGAGGTTTTTTCACAGGTTGAGGACAGCTTTCTGCAGAGAAACTGAATAATGGATTGAAATTAAGTCTCCACATAAGCATAGATATGCAAGCAATAAAAAACAACTTACTTTTAGAAGGTTGAGTGGAAAAATAAATTTTCTTCCAACTTCCTATTTTACCCTAGGTTTTTAAGTGTATTTATTTGATGCAAAACCCTATTAATTATTTCAAGATTTTCATACAGGCCCTTCTTCCAACATTTTATCTATATAATAGTATTTTAAGGACACAAGTTTCTTCCAGAATAACGTTGAATGTCTGTTATCCTTCCAGCAGCATCCTCTATTCTCCCTTTCAATATCCCACAGCCTACATCCAGTCCTGTATTAAATCTAAACAAACACGAACACAGAAGACGTTATTTTTCTTCATTCTTAAAATATATGATACAAATGTCTCTTTTTCTCATTCAAAAAAACCAAAACAACAAACCTTTAAGAAGTGTCTGGAGAGACCTGAAGAATCTAATCTGTATACTACTTACAATTTTACACTCCTGCATTCCTGATCAGCATAATACCTGCCTTCTGTGGTTCTTGTTTCCCTTCTACGTCAATTTGTACCAATGAAATGTAATTTTCAAAGGGCTTATATTTACATAACTCCTGATGAAGGCACTGGTACAGGTTTTATCCTTTAAATTTCTAATCATACTGCCTGTTCATGCACAAGACCAATGTAATTGGGGGCATGAATCCATCTTATTTGCACATATTCAAATGCTAAAGCAGACCTTATCAGAGATGAGTTAAAGAAAAGGGGAGTCACAGAAATATTGGTTTTAGGTCTGCAGAGAACAATGATGAAAGACAATCTTTTTACTACAGCTTTCTCTATGAAACCATGACAAGCAAATATGTACAATTAATGAAAAGAATCAAATATTTCACAGGAAGCTTTTTGAAGTGCCAAAAACAGGCCCAACTTTGTTCCCTCACAAGTCTTACTACTGATTTCAACAGAAGGAAAAGTAGCATTTTAAAATTCTATCTTGCATTTCTCCACTTTAACCACAAAAACCACAATAGAATCTGCAGGTTGTTGAAGCAATACCACAACTACTGGCATGTGTAGTTGGATATTATTCATCCTTGGAGACTGATGGATGTTGTAGAAGTAGGCAAATTCCAAGAGAACTCAGGTGACAGATTAGAGACAACTGCAACAACAATTTTTCTTTCCCTGGGACAAGAGAGACCAAAGCAGTCCCACAACAGTCGCCCACTTACTAATAGAGAATCAGGCTCTCACTAAAAATAAGTTTCCTCTTTGAGAGCACAGAGCATGCTACACATGCTACTACAGGCAGAAACAGTTGAGAAATAATAACCTTATCCCATTCACTACAATAACATAATCTATTTTGTGCCATGTGACAGATACAGACAGCACTAACACCAACATTGAGTCCACAGTTGTCGTAGGGAGTGATGACTGTGGTTCCAAAATCCCAGACTCAAAAATAAAGATTGCAGTTATCCTGCAGTTGTCAGAATCTGTGGTGTAACACAGAAACACACAACCAAGCCGTAGAAGGTGATCCCAGCAGCACGAAACTCAATCAGCTTTATGGGAAATGATTGCACTTCATAGCTATCCAAACAGCAGAATGTCTATGTGGAGTGTATTGTGTTTCTATCAATGACACCCAGATCCATCTCACCCAAGATACACACAGTGGGACTGGTGCTAGGAAGAGCCACACAAAAATTCAGTGATGCTGGAAAAACCTTCACCTCCTGGTAGTGTCCCACAGCCTGCATCTCATAGGCACCACAATACTTGAGTTTACACCTACACTGCTCTTCAGCAATCTGCTGCAGATTACTGCCATTCTTCATTTCTTTCCCAAACAATGAATTTCAGAATCCAAATTTTTTTTACAAGTGACTGGTTAGCCAGAAAACTGCAAAGAGGCCAGAGCACAGCCTGGCTGTAGCCTTGCTCTTCCCTGCATTCTTCTCAGCTGCAGCCAGACAGGCCTTGCCTTCCTCAGAGGCGAGCAAAGCTGGGAAGCAAACCATGAGCATCTCTGTCTCTGCTAAGCACCTGCAATAACACAGATGCATGCCAGTGAAAACAAGGCTACAGGCAGGGTCTCCATCAAACACAAGAGTGCCTACTGTCTCTGCTAAGAGCAAACTACTCAGATCACACACTTCCCACCCCAGCCTCTTTTGAGAAACACCCATGTACAGTATTGCTTTGAATTGTTTTCTCCTTTTCCAGATCAGCAGCTAGAAACGCACCCATTTTCCATGCTTTCAGTTTTCATTTTCTGCAAAGAGAAGGCATTACCACCTATTCTTTAAACTAATTAACTATCCCATTTAGCTATAATTTCTCTTCATATAAAACATTTGTTAAAGGTCTGTTTTTCCCCATGCCCCCTTTTCTCTCTTCTGGCTCTTCATTATGACCATGCCTAATTGTGATGAGCTGTCCACCATTTACTCCACAGGATTGTATAGAGCTTTGTAATGTGCCTGCCACTGATGCATTTACAATTGGAAGCAGTTAACTCTTTAGTCCTGCCTCCTTGTTCAAAACAATGGGCCACATGAGGAACTAGCACTTAGCCCCAATTAAAGGTTTTTAAAAGTCTCCATTTTAAGCCTGAGTACTCCAAATTGAGCATTTGTCAAAGGCCCAGTCACAGCTTCAAATGGAGAGAGGGAAATCCTACTGAGGAGAAGAATAGGACTATCCCATCAGTTAGGGTGAAAGTTCTTATCAATCAGCATCTTAACCGTGTAATCAGTATGGGATCTATTAGGTCTGCCTTATCCATACAAACCTGCTGATCTCTACCAGTGTTGCCATCAAACAATGACTTTGCTGATATTCCTAATTTCAACCTGTTTTTTCCTGAAAAGAGTCCATCTGACTCTCAACTGCTGAAAGATAGGGGAAAGATTTATTTTCTTTTCTTTGGGTAAGGATATGAATATGAAAGCAGCTCTTCTGCCTGTATTAGGAATTCCAATATTTTTGCATCATAAAAGTTTCTCAGAGCTTCTCTTGATATAAACCTATCAAAATACATTATCAGTAGAAATCTCTCTCTCTTCTATTTCCCTTTCTAGATAAGAAACCACACTCAAGAGCCATTTGCAGTTTCTGCAGTTTCAAGATTATTTTCCTCAAGTATCAACTCTAAAGTCAAGCTCCTTCACATTCCCATTACAGGGTAAAATCCCTCAAAAGGACGTGAGGGTGGTTCTAAAGACTCTTGTATTCAACTGCTTGAATATTTTTTATTATTTTCATACAAACTGCATACATCTTTATAGTTGACATCTATGGACCGATATGAATTAATGGTTATGCCTCTTGATCAGCTTTGCACTGGACAGTGATTGTAACATGATGAATGATCCTTTTTCCAATAGAAAACAGAACATAACAGTTGACAAATGGGCACAGACAGCTATCTTTCTGTGCAAAAATGTTTATATTTTGGGATCTTGATATTGACAATCTGTCTAATATGGACCTACTTAAAACTTTGGTGCAATGCTGATAAAACTTCTTTGTATGTCTTTTTGTCTTACACATTTTCTTTCTGCTCAGGATCTCAGTCCAAGCTGAAAGAGCATAGTTTCAGAACACACAAAATGGGCAATTAATATCTACAATTAAAAAAGACAGAAGAAAAAGACACAGTTTACGCTTACAAAAGAAATTGTAGTGAGATCTGACATATGAAAGAACTGCTGAAAAACTGGAGCTTTATTTTTCATCTGAGTCATAACAGTTAAGCTGATGCAGCAGGGCCATGCTCTTTTTCCACAAATTATACTTCCTCAAAAAAAACCAACTTAAACACGACTGTGAAAACCTTGCTCTACATAATTTTTAAGTAAAAGAATAAAATATTAAAATAACATTTATAACAGTTTTAATTAATAAAAGTAGATAAAATATATTTTTATGCAAAAACCCCATTTTCAGCTATGTTCCTGGACTCTGGGCTTTATAAAGTTTTGGTTTAAGGTTGGGGTTTTTTGTTTAAATCAATGCAGTGCAATCAAACTGGTGATATTACTGCTGGTGTGCTGCATATCCAAGGCCAGACATGCAAGTGAGTAAGAGCAACAGCCAGAAAAACAGAGCAACACATGAAATGAGCATCAAACTACACTATTCCCACTCCCCCAAAGGATCCAGGGAGAGAATGGCAGCACAGTGTACCTGCAGCTTAAGTGCTTTTCAAAATTACAAAAGGATTGTTTTAAAAGAAGGTACTATATGGGACTTTTCTCTCCCCATCTCCTGCTCACATTTTCTCCCCCACCTATTTCTTTATTCTGTCAGAAATATTAGGATCTAAGATGACAGAATTACTCCTGCATGTCAGCTTAACCTGCTCTCATGGGAAATAACAGAAAACCAAAAAGCAACAATGAAAAGAAAAAGCTCTTCTGTCAGTACCACATTTTGTTAGTCTAGCTGCTCTCACAAATGGCTGAGAGACCACAGTGGGCAGAAAGACTTCCTAATGGAACGACTCAGCTCTATGATCGCTACACTCAGACCTCTGGTTATTCGTGTGGGGCAAGTCCACACAAACTGAAAGCCTGTCTATAGCCACAGATTGTAGTGGTTCTTCTTCAGCAGTGCCTTTCCTCTGCAGTGGATAAAACATGCAGCAAGCTCAATAGCAAACACAAGCAGAATAGTTGTTCAGGTTTCAAAACTGATAGTGAAGCTTTATCTCAGACCAATTCTCTGGGCAGATATAGCTTTTTTTCTTTCTTCTCCAATTTATTTCTTCAACTCTGAATACCAGTCCATCACTTACTCACTGAGAACACCTAGCCCTCAATTATCACAACTTATATTTTCACCTGTCTCTTTACCTATGTTCAACTTACATATTCAAGCCCATCTCCCCAGCAGCAGTGAGCAGTCTCTCAGAGAACTTGTTCTTGGATACCAACATTTCCATTTGCATTTAACATATGAGTAATCCTTGTACGTGTTTTGCACCAAATCTACCAGAAAGCAACCGTTTGCTTAGAACAGTTTTCTTAAAACGTATATAAACACATTTTAAAAGTCATCACCTTTCTCCTTGTCAGAGAGTAACCCCAGCCAAGTCACCATCCCTTCATAAAAAAAAAGAAGAACATTCAATACATATCTTCACAGATGATTTCTAATCTACACAGGTGTACCAGACTGTGGTTCCCCCTACCCTGACTGTAAAAATGTCCAAGGCTGCAGACAGCAAGTATCTCCTTCCCTTCCTACCCCATCATCCCAAATATTGTACAAGGAAAATCAGCTTCTCATCCAGCACACAAGCAGGATGTGCCCCTTGTGCTCAATTACACACAAGCTTGCTAAGGTTTCTCAGCAGCAACAACAAGAGTAGCACATCCACTGTTTTCCACTTTCCAAGGGAAAAAGAACTCTGTATTTTCTATATTCTATTCTTTACTAGTAGGAGAGCAAAACGTCCTAATTTGAATCCCTCAAACTTCTGCATCTTCCTTTTCCTTAGCAATTTCTGTCTCTTTTTCTTATTTCACCTAGGACAAAGGGATCCTGGAAATTTTTTTAGCCTGAACTGTGTCCTAGGAGAAACCATACAACCCAGCCATATTATTTATGCACTTAAAAAACAAGCAAACAAAGCCCAAACCCATAATTTTCAGCCAGTGAAATGGATTTTCTTCTAGCCTACAAGAAATCAAGACATTGCTAGTTGTTAGGTTTGGGAGACAGTCTGGTGCACTAAACAAAAAAGGGGATTTTGTTTTGAAAATAGGCATTGTTCTTCATTTGTGTAAAAGTATCCACCTCTTAAGCTACACGAGCATTTTGAGGTGTAGGACACAGTGCAATACTTCCTGACAAAGCAGAATAGAAGAGCATAGGAAATCTTCTGCATCAAATCCAGTTCACAATAAAGTTTATTATTAATACATTTATAGTCCCCTCAGTTTCCAATGCGCTCCAATCACAGCTGTGACAGCCCAAGATTTAACTTTTCCACACAATTCTCACTAATATGGCCCGCTACTTGGTCTTATTGTTATGAGAATAATTTGCTCCCAAGTTCTGAAATGAACTCTGTGCCCAAGTAATTAAAGCTCTTAAAGTTTCTAGTCCTTTGTTTAAAGAATTCGTCCTTGTGCTCTCTATGCCCCATCAGCTACCTAATTAGCAGAGCCTTTGCTTGATTAAAAATTCTCACAGAGATTCTGCTGGATATTTGCCTCTCTTAATGAGTGTTTGTGGACAGCTGGGAGCGGGAGCTGGTTCCCTCCTCCCAGGACCTCCAATGAATTCTGCAGACCTCTGTCAGGGCCCAGGAGTGAAAGCTGTCATTTTAGTAATGTGGATGAAAATTGGTCAAAAGCACTGTGGTCCTTGAGGAATGAAAGGCCTTGAAATATAAATGAAGATGAATATTCATATTTGGTTCAATAAGTGCCAACTATTAATATACATGTCTGTCAGTAAGAAATGTCAGAACTTATTCAATTGTGCCTGGCATAATTTGGCTCCTAATTCACAATTACCTTCCTATTCTTTGCATTGTTCTTCAGTTAATTTTTTAAGTTAAAGACTTGCTAAAAAACTGAAAGCATTGCTATTACCACAAAAATGGCAATATCTATCCTTCTGCTAATTTACTGCCTATTAAGAATAACCTGTGGCTTTTACACACTAGATTTTAACTATCTTGCTCTGACTTTCCACATCTTATTCTCTTTGTCAACATCAGATTTTAAATCAGCCCATTATATGCGTCTGGAAGTATATTCACTTTCTTTATGGAAATTCTCATTCAATTCTCTACCTTCTTCACTGTGACCCTGCACTTGATTTCCAAACAAATTGTAATTTCATATCTGCTATGACTTTCTAAGGGTATTTCAATTCTTAAGGACTGTAGCATGAGGCTGAAATATTGCAGAGGGTAGTTTTGTGGGGGTTTAGGGTTTCCTTTTTTTTTTCCCGGGGGGGATGATGGTGAGGGGGAACAGGAAAAGGGGAAAAGGTTTGTCTGGTTATGTTTATTTGTTTGTTTTTCAAGTACTGCATGTTTAGTTTTGAGAAGGAAGCCTGAAGACTGAAGAGATCCTACCCTGCTCTTTTATTAGCAATCCACTCATAATTTCTGAAACAGGAGGCTGGGATTCCAGAAGAATCCTAGAAGTATTCAAACTAGGCAATCCTGATTCACATGAGAGTGATCTCTTATTCAGTGACATTTGAGAAATTAGAGCTGAGTTTCCTAATCAATATATTCCCATTTGTCACTTTGTTCCAAGCACCTGTGCACTGGGACCAATATGCATACTGGACACTTAGTTCTTAGGAGAATAAAATACATTGGAGAAACAAGTGCAAAGTGGGATTAATACTTGTTTTACAAAGTTAAGATGATCAGAGAGAACAAACATTGCATAGAGGAGTAGTTAGATCATATGAGAAAGAACTGAAATGTATTTTGGATTTCTGGTTCCAGAATCCAGGGGAAGAAGCAGTGAGAAAAATATTTGTTTGTTCCCTTCAACCACAATATTACAGACCATGCTGAGAGCAAAAGCCAGAGATATGACTACTGCAAAACCTGCTGCACCACCAAAAGTTTAAGCAGTGAATTAATTCAGCTTTACTCAGGAAATCTAACAGAACCAGATCCTGCATAAATATGCCTTGCTGAATGACAGAGGAGCATTTATTGTTTCAAATTCCACTTGGTCAGGTGCCTGCTGACTGATAATGTGAGCTTGTCCGAGTAAGACACAGGTAGGAATAGGAGAGGCTGTGGCTGAGTGGGACAGTGTGCTAGACAGAAGGATGAGAAGCACTGGAGTCACAGGGGAATGAGATCAGCATCCCAGAGAAAAGAGGTCCTGAGTACTTTGCCACAAGTAACCAGATTCTCCTCTCATTTATACTGGTCCCAGCCCATTAGCTTCAAGGTGGTACATCTGTGAAGCCTGTGAGTTAAATAGCTTTCTGGTCAAAGCTTTTAGGTTAAACCACATTTTTTTCCCAAGCTATTTCTATCTATGTGTCATCTGGCACCTTTTATTAATGTGTGTGAGTAGGATAGTGTTCTTCACTCTGCCCACTAGATGTAGATTTATTTAAGTAGAGAATGGTGATCAGCTGCTTTCACTGGCAGCTTGAAAAATGAAAGTAGTAAGTTAGGACAGGTGTGGGTGCACATTAGTGAGGCAATTAGGTTTGCAAATATTAATTTATCACTTGTAATAAGGTCATGGATTATAGATCTATATCCATGATACACCTATTATCTTAGATGTTCCAGTTCAAAGGATCCAAAACAAATACAGAGGGAAGTGGGACCTTTTTTTTTTAAATACTGTTTTGGTTTGCATGTTTTCAGACCACCTTCCAAAAGCTAACTTCTCTTGGACTGAAATTAAAAAGCCATGACTCCACATTTAAAGCACATTAAGCCAAGAAGAACAGACATGAGTCAAAAATTCAACAAGAGTGGACTGAAATACTGTAAGCATTTTAGGCTTATGATTAAAAATTACCACAATTCCACAATGTCTATTTTTATGTGTGCTCGCTGGTTCATTCTTGCACAGTGGTCATAAGTCACAAAATCCCTTGCAACAATGTGTCATTTTACAGAAATCCTTAGAGTTTATTTGGCTCCTGGGGATTGAATATCCATCCAGTCTCTGTTAGGAAAAAGTGCCATTTGCATCACAACTATTATTGGTCAATTTTTCCCCTCCAAATGCAATAAACATTAGAAAAACAAAACAAAACAAAAAAACCCCACAAAACAAAAAACCCACAAAACGTACAAGTCAATTTAGAAACTCCTGAATAAAAATATTTCCAAATATTTTCCCCCACCTCATTTTCTCTGACTTGATGTAGAATATTACCAGAAAGTTCCTTGAACATAGAAATTGTCATACCAGAGCAGACCAAAGGTCAGCTAATTCTGTCTCATTTGCAGAGATTAGCAGCATACAGGTGCTTTAGAGGCTGTTTAATACAGTCATGTGTGCAACTACCACACAGTACACCCCTTATTTTCACAATTTCTTGTGCATCCATGTCCACAAAAAGGAATCAGCCCATATTATTTTGATTTTTTTAAAAAAAAATCCATCTGTGATAATATGGAAGTCAGTAGAGGAGGGAAAGAAAAAATTAATCAGCTAAGTACAAATTAAGAAAGGAAAGCAGTATTTTAATTTAATGTTTGGGCAAAGGCTCAGCTGCAAAAGTAGAACTGGCACCACTCTGCACAATAATAAACTCCAGCTTTAAAAAACTGAACATAAGAAACTCCCTGGTTGGGAACCTCCCACAAGGGGCAGACTCCCTCTGTTCTTCAGAATGGAGACACTGGCTGCAAAAGCACCCCAACTCCATGCTCATCCCACACGCAGGAAAGGAAAGCACAGAAACGCTGCAAGAGTCACCAAAGTGCAAAAGTTTACAGATGCACTACTTTCACTGGAGGCACTTGGATGTGGAGGACACTACAGGATTTTAATAAAGATGCTCATGTTTAAACTGTTTGTGAACTCATCAACATTTATTCTCCATAATTAGAATCTGATCTGTTAATTTACCTGGCTTTTAAAATGAGTTTTTTTTTTTTTTTTTTTCTTACAGAGACACGGTGAAAAAAAGACAAGCAAAAGTAAAAAAGCGTGTTTCATTTTTTTCTTAAAGATTTTTTCAAAACTGTTCTGAACACAAAAGTATTAGGTTCAGAAATTGTGTCATCAACCACATGTGCCACAATAGATGAAAGTCCAGTCTCGAATCAGTATGGATATCTTGGGGTAATCATTATAGGAAATCTGCTCAGAAGTCATCTCTTCAGGGATTTGAATTGAGACAGAGAGATTGTTTGACATACAAAGCATTGGGGGAACTTGGGAGACTGTGAGGATGAGAGCAAGGGAAGGATAAACAGTAGGTAGACTTCTTTCACATAATAAAACCTTCACACGTAGCAAAGAGACTATCTGTGACTAGATACTGTCACAAAAATGCAGTGAAATTGGCCATAACTGCAAAGTCAATAAAATGCCCTTAATCTTTCAATAAACAATTTATTTTTAAAAGTTATTTTGGAACTATTGTAGCTCCTGGGGTGGGGAAGTAAATGCATTTTAAATGTGCTGTATGGTATGCAGTATCACGGGTTTAAGTTTCATTTTATCAGATATATGGTTTTGTCATTTGAACTCTGGATTAGAAGCCAAAATTCCTCCACCCTAACACTGAGAGCTTCTCTGGCTTTCAACAAATCATTTAAGGTCAGACTCAAATAGCTCTTCTCATGAAGGAGGGCAGGTACTATGCAGTACAAGACAGGAAAGCAAAATTTGCCCTTCAAATCAGTTAGCTTCCGTGAAACAGGTGCAAAATATTCACCTGTTTTCTTGCAAGGTGATTGCCAAAATGAATTACTGGGGTTGACATTTGGAAAGAATAAATACTAAATGGAGCTGGACAAAGGTTTTGGCTTTAAAAAAAAAAAAAAAAATCTTACTTCTCTAATTTTTTCTGCTGTTTTTTCCATTTTATCCATATAGAAAAAGCACACTGACAAATGAACAGAGAGGGTAAGAATAATGGTAAAACTGTAAGTATTTATAGGTGAAAAAGCCCACTAAACAGTCATGGCATTTAAATTCAGTTTTTCATTAGGCATTTGTTTTCAAAACTATTGCACAATATTCTGGACTCAAAATAGTTGCAGTGACTGGAAATCACCCAGAGAAGACAGCAATGCACATTTCCATTTGCTAGCTTGATCCCATCTCTGTCGCTTTAATGTCTCAGTAACTGCTGGGAGAGTGTGGGGAGGTCATTCCAGCAATTGACTGTTTTATCAATTATTACTTACCCATTTAAAAGCTGCTAGGACACTTGCACATATTTTCATTACACAATGGGCCTATAACACAACCTCCAGGTAGCAGGTAGAAATCTGTGCTCAAGATTCAAGATCAACCTCTTGCTTTGGAGGTGACTTCAGCCTAATTTAGTACAGACTACACAACATTTTAAGAGATTTTTCTTCCTCCTCATTGCATTCTGTACTAACTCCTTTCACAGGCCTAGCACAGGACCTTGTAAGGTATATGTCAGTTCAAAAGACACTTATCCCAGCAAGAGACTTTAAGAAGACAAGACACATTTTCAGGATACCACTTCCAGGAGAGACATGAAAGAATCTAGATTTGTATTCATTTGCCACATATTCAGTAGCCACCCCTGCTGCTATAACATGCTCTGCAACTATTTGATTGAAAGCTGTGAGGTTGCTTAAGTCCTGAAGAGGTGCCAAAATCCACCAATCTGTAAGGAAGTCTCTTCCCCAGGTGAAAAAAAAGGATCAGCATTGCACAGAAAACAAACAAACAAACAAACAAACAAAAAAAACAACCCACAAACAAACATAGGAAAAACAGACTTGCACTTTTGCACTTTAAGAGGTCAAAATAGCAGATGCAGGATTGCTATCCAGAACCAAGACACCAGCCACAGGAGCACCTCTCCTATGAGGAAAGGCTGAGAGAACTGAATTTGTCTGGTCTGGAAAAGAAAAGGTTTCAAGGTCACCTAACTGTGGCCTTCCAGTACCTGAAGAGAATTTCCTAGAAAGCTGGAGAGGGAATTTTTACAGGAACATGCAGTGACAGGACAAGGAGAATGGCTTCAGACTGAGAGAGTAGGTTTAGGTTAGATATACAGAAGAAATTGTTTACTGTGGGGGTGGTGAGGCATTGAAACAAGTTGCCTTGAGAATTTGTGGATGCCCCATCCCTGGCAGTGTTCCAGGCCAGGTTGGATGGAGGTCTGAGCAGCCTGGTCGAGTGGAAGTTGTCCCTGCCCATGGCAGTGGGGTTGGAACTGGATGTTCTCTAAGGTCCCTTCCAGTCCAAACCATTCTATGATTCCATGATATTTATGCTAAAGCATCCATAAGAAGTGTCTGGAAAAAAAGCCCTAATTGCACCAGTGGAACATATTAGAGAGCTTATCCCTCACTGCACGTTTAAACAGACTTCTTGGCAGCTTACAAGAGAGCCAAGAGTAAACCTGCCATCTGTGTCATGAAATGACAAATTCATTCCATTTAATGAATGATTTAAAATAAAGGCTGAATCATAGATGTGCTCAGAAAGTACTCATCCAGCAGCACAGCTCACTCACCTTTGGAAATATATCCACTATTTGTTGACTTGTGTGTGTAAACTGTCTGAAAAGTACCTGGAGGAACCCTAGATGACCTCATAACTTACAGAAACAAGCTCAGGTACTGAGGGAATATTGTCAAAGGTAGCATTGGAAACACTGCAGAAGATTAATGCTCCAACCCTCATTGGCATTTCTGTCTTGAAACACAATTTCTGCCTTTAATCATGCAAAAAGGAAACAAGTGGTGACCTTATGACTAGGAATTCTTCCAGAGCAGCTCTGCTAGTGTCCCAAACCTTGTAAAGAAGAGGTTATGCTTTTATCTGACCCCTTCTCTTGCTCCACTTGATGATCTCAGAAGTGGTCGTTTCTGAAAATGACTATAATTTATTGTGGTGGGTAATAGACATTATTCTAGGGTTTAATAGATGCCTTCAAAGTTGCCATCTGACTCACAGTCTAGAAAAGTTTTGTGGAAGACCCTGTGTCTTGGTTTACAAGACAGTGTCTGCTAGGGAAGGCTGCAAGACCTCCCTTGGAATGGACAATGCAAAGCCCCCTCCCTCTGGATCATTTGAATTATGGAATTAAGAGGCTCTCAGGCAGTGAGGTGGGGATAAGAATAGCAGTTCCTTACTTATATATATATTTTTTTCTATATATATATTCATATATATTTATATATATATAAATAAATATACATAAATATATATATAAATATATATATATATATAAAA
>VZSE01004856.1:0-17031 GCA_013398275.1 Promerops cafer
AGCCGCGGGCTCCCGGCCCCGCGGGCACGGAGCTGCCGCGGCAACGGGGAGAGCGGAGCCGGGGCTGGAGTTTCACAGACCGCCACCTGAACTAAAGATCCCGTTCTGCTGCCCGAGCAGCTGCACCTGGCCGCAGGGGAAGAGGCAGAGCTGGCAGGGAAACAAAGTTTTGAGAGAGTGAAGCTGGAAGCACGGCAGAGCTGGGAGCTCCTTGAGGTGTTTATAAAGGGTGTGGGGACACGATGCTGATCTGGGGGTGAAATTCTGATTGTGGAGCTGATATAAAACCCCTCGGCTTGCATGAAATGGAGAGAGCGTGGCTGGAGGTGAAGTAAAAATTGTGGCTGGGGAGAGGCAAAGTAAAGCTCCTGGCTCTGAGGCTGGAATAGGGAGTGCAGAGCCAGAGGCAAAGCAGCAGAGCGTGATCTGAAATAAAGGCCCTGGGGCTGGAGCTGAGATAAATAAAGCCTGTGGGGCAGGGTCAGGGCTGGAACAAACACTCCGGAGCAGGATCTGAAATAAAACCCAGTGTGCTGGAAGGGGAGGCACTGTAGAGCTGGAAAAGTGACTGTGGGGCTGGCATGCAGGTTTTTGCTTTTTTAACTCCCCAGCACTGGGGTTGTTATCCCAGAGAGCTGGGGAGGACCGAGCCCAGGCTCGCTGGCACCAGTTTGAGCAGCAGCACATGGCTGGGGTGGTACTGGGAGCCCAGGAGGGAGCAGGGTTCAACACCACGCCCCATAGCACACACACATCCTTCACAGCTGGGTTCCACGGTCTACAAAGAGTTTATTTAATTAATAATAACAAAATTATTCTTTTACATGCCTGAGTCTGCATTCTGCTCAGGGAGCACCTGGCAACTGCTGCCACATGAGCAGGGACTGCTTCTCAGCATCTCCTTCCCACCTACAGCCCCTCTCCAAGCTTCCCCCAGCTGCTGCTGCTTCTCTCCTCAGGCAGAAGTGCTTTGCCACTTAAAGTGACCATCCTCAGGGTCCTGCAGGGGAGAGGGAAGAAGTCATTCCAAACACCTCCACCAGTGAAGGCAGGAATGAGGGTCCCTTCCCTCCTGCTCCCCCCCACAGGTTTCTCCAACCCCAGAGGTCACCACCAGGTAACAGACGAACCCATGACCTACAGAAACACCAGCTCCGAGATACAGAAAATAATGCAAGGCATGCAAAGGCCACTCACCTCTGTCCAGAAGCCCTGGTTATCCATTTCCAACGTCTGGATCCCCACTTCAGGGTCTCTTCTGTCCCCAAGGGCTCTTCGATCCTGCCAGCCCAGCCTCTTGGTCCCCAGGCACTGGGGAGGGAGAGCACAGGGGCTGCAGCCCTGCCTGGCCCCACAGAGTCCCTCAGCCCAGGCCACCCAAGGGCCGGGGCTGCTCGCCCAGCCCAGCAGACAGAACTAGCCCTTACCACGAGCACGATGGGCGCAGCCATGATGCAGAGGCCACCTACAACCATCAAGGCCACTCCGTAGGCTGGGAAGCCCGGCGGGGGTGAGGGAGGCTCCAGGGTGTCCTCTGGAGCAGAGCAGAGCACTTAGAACCTGCAGCAGCCAGCTCTGCCCCACGGGGTGCCAGCCACCCCCTCTGCTCCAGGACAAATATAGGGCATATCATAACACCTGTTCCACACCCTCCATGCCTTTTCCTCCCATCCTACACCAGCGTGCAGCAGAAGGTCTCCAACCCCAATCCACCAGGCTATGCGGAGGGACAGGGCATAGCTATTAGCCAAATTTTACTTTCTGGTCAGCTCACCAGCCAGGACATCTGACCATCTCTTCACACAAGGGGTCAGGATCTGCTCAGCTGGGGATCCACTCTGCTCCCAGAGGAGGCATGGGGCCTGTGGAGCTCACGTACCCATGTCCCAGAGGGGAGCTCACCTCCCACAGAGAGAGAGAATGGATCCACATGGATGTCAGAGTCGGCCAAAGCCTGGTTTGGCCCAACTGAGAGCACAAGGGTCTCCAAAACTTCCATGCTGCTTGGAGCAGGGTGACGGAATATCATGTTCCCGTGGCAGATCAAGGAGCCAGGCCTGCAGACGGGGTTGACAAGAGCTCCAGCAGCTGCTAGTCCCACCATGGCCCCACAGTGGGACTGGGTGGGCACACCCAGCCTCCTCCCAGAGGGTTTTGCTCAACAGGAAGAGATCTCTGCACTCAGGAGCTGTGGGATGCAAGGGACATCCCTGGAGGTCCAGCAAGTCCCCACTGATACAATGGCTTCATGCTTGACCTCAGCTTCCTCTGCAAATCCAGGAGCCAAAAATATGCACCTGTCAGCCATGGCCAGGTGGCTGATATCTGAAGGGAGACCTCCCTGCCCCTGTACAGCCCTGCCCCAGCAGAAGCCCTGCTCCCACTCACAGGAATTCTTTTATGATCACTTTCAGGAAGGTTGGGTAATCCCGCAGGGCTCTCGTCACCTGGAAGAAAGGTTGTGCTCAGCTCCCTGCCAGGCTTTTGGGGGAGTTTGGACAGCCCAAAGCAGCCCCTCTTCCTCCCACGGCTCTTCTTCTCCCCCACTGGGAGGACCTGAATGCCCTCTTCCCACCAGCCCCACTCCTACCGCATTGCCAAGGTCCCTGGAGAGATTGTGGTGCTCTGCAGAGAGCGGATCCTGGAGCTGCTGGCTGAAGTGTCTGTTGGTGACGAGGAAGGACAGAGGGTACACGTGCAGACCGAGCTTGGAGCCTGAAGGAACGAGAAACAAGCACTGGCTGTGCAGCTTTGGCAGCGACCCTGCCCACACCACGCATGGGGACTGTCCTTACCCTCCACCGAGAGCGATGTCAGGTCCATGGAGAGCTCTGAGAGCGCAGCCAGGGCTTCCAGAACCTCCGTAACATCAGCGTGGACAAGTGTGTCTAGGTAGAGGTCTCCAGTGATCTCCGTGTTCCCACCGAGGTTTCTGAGGGGAGAGAAGAGCTCTGAGCAAGGCAGGGGGGTTGGGACCCGGACTCCAGCACCTTTACTGCTGGTTTTCCCCTGAGAGCCCACAGAATTGGTAATGCTCAATTACAGTTTGCTCCAGCTGCACATGCCCCCCCAGCCTTTCCCATGCTCTCCATCCTTGCAGCACAGCTAATTAGCTGCAGAGGGCACAGGAGAGAGTGAAGGTGATGAAATTAAGATGTTGGCAGAGGAGTAGCCGCATCCCAAACCTGAGCTGGGAGATGGTGAAGTTCCTCACGTGGTAGAGGGCACTGACAGATGAAGTTACCTGCGCAGGGAGAAGACAACAGTTCACACCTTCCCCTGTTTAGCACAGCTTCTTCCACCCCTAGGCAGCCTGTGCCCGTTCTCCCAGCATCACCCTTGGGAAGAGCCCCCGAGGCGTGGCATACCTCGTTGACCAGCCTCTCCAGAGCATCCACGCTGCTCATGCCAGGCTGGGAGCCAGTGAGGGAGATGGACAGCTTCTCCGGGTCCAGGTTCTCCAGGCTGAAGCCTGAGGGAGTTGGGAACAGTTATGCTCATACCTGTTCCTCCAGCTTCCCTGGGAGACACTGTGCAGCCTTGAGCTTATCCATGGCCACACAGCAAAAGCAGAAAGCAGCGGGGCAGCTGAGTGAGGAGGAATTCCTCTGCATGTGGGAAGGGGTCAGGATGTACCATTTCCCAGCACAGCACAGCTGGGGCAAAGAGGGGAGGCCAGGGAGTCGAGCAGAAGCACTGGCACACACAGGTCCAGCTGCTTCACATGTGCCCTCCAGCACCCTGACCATCCTTACAATGGTTTTACACAGGCCAGGAGAAGGGAGGTTAAGGAAGGAAGAGCCTGGAATCCCAACTGCGCGGGTTTTGGCTGCGATAGAGGCACAAGGAGGGCACTCGGCGGCAGCAGCAGCCCTGCTGTGGGAGGAGCTTCAGGACTTACCGCCGGACTGGACAGACTGGGGCTCCAGCTGCCAGCTGAAGATGCTCCTTCCTTTGCTTGCCTCTGTGATGATTGTCCGGATGAGGTGGGAATTGGTGGGAGCAGGAGCATCCCCCCGGAACAGAACCTCCCCTCGCACCACCACTGAGCCATTCCTGGCAGGGAGAGGAGACAGTGGGCACACCACCTGGGTTATTTTTTCCCAGGTGCATTTATCCAGGAATTCAGACAGGGATCCCTTGGCATTGTGAGCATAGCCCTTCACAATGAACTGTCTGGAGCATTTTCCTGGGCAAACCCTTCCATCCAAGCCAAACCTGCAGCAGCTTGGGAAAGCAAAAAACACCAAGCACAGTCCACTGCTTCTTCCAGCAGGATCCATCCTTATTACACACACTCCAGTATTTATATCTTTCTACTATGGGAAGGGTTAAAGAAAGTCTTGGGAACACGTAAGAGGAAAGACCAAACAGCCTATGCCACCAAACGTTCCCTAGAGCAGATGTTTCTGCCCTCAGCAGCCATCCACTCCAACATCCACCTCCCAGCCTTCCTGGAGGCAAAGGGAAAACATTCCCACGTGCTGTTCATGGCTGTAGTCACGCCTCTGGTAGGCACCTTTCCCAAGAGAACAGGGAGCCTTTATCAAAGGTAAGATAAGGGTCACGAGTTGCTCTTCTACACAGGACTCTCATTAAGGCCAGGGGGCTACCACAGGCCACTGCTTCTACAAAACCCAGCCCTCCACAGCAGCTGCACACTCACATGAACTCAAGGACATTTGCCTGCAGGAAGCTCTTGTAGCTGGACAGCATCTGCTTTAGCTGGAAGGAAGAAGCAGGTGGTAATTAACTGAGGTGGTTTTCCAAGCTCCCCCATGGGAAGGGGAAATGTAGGAGCAGGCAGGCAATAAACAGAGGGAAGTCAGCTCAGCCTGCCCAGGGGGAGAGCACTCTGGCAGCCCAGGGAGTGCCAGCTCTCCGGGAATGCCTGGGGTGAGCTGGGACACCCAGAGCAGCCACCCACAATCCTGGGAGGGAACACCCTGACAGTAACACCGTGTGCCACAGCCCTGCTGGCTGCCAGAGGTGAGGGGAGCCCAGTGCCACCTCAAACCAACTCCCGTGAAGCAGTGCCAGGGTTTACCCGGCTCCACCATGCTCGTGTGGGCAATCAGCCAAGCAAGGGCTGATGCAGCACACAGGCTTCTCACCCTAGCAGGGCCTGGCACCAGCCTGCACCCCAAAGTGCCAAACGCGCCCCAAGCACCTCCAGCCCTCACCATCAACCTCACGTATCCCTCCAGCTGCTGGAAGCTCTCCGAGTTCCTGCTGCCCAGAGCCGGGGTGTAAGCGATGCCCAGCAGCCGGAATTGCAAGGGCAGCACGTGCACAGGCTCCGTGGGAAAGGGGAGGCTGCAGGGGTGGCACACAGGGGATTTGGTCCCTGTGGAGCCAGGTTCACCCTTCGTCATCAGCTCAGCTGGGCTGGAGGCCTCGCTGGTGGCTGCAGGGAGATGCTCCATGGCTGCGGAGGAGTGCTGGGAACTGCTGGAGCCACTGGATGCGACGTGGCCATTGAGGGTCACTCCTGTGGCCACAGCCAGGGTCCGGGAGCTGAGCAGGGAGCTGGCCACGTGGCCAGCTCCAGGAGAAGTCGGCAGGCAGGATGGAGATGTCACGCTGCTGGTGGGGGCAGTGCCCAGGCGGTGCCCAGGCTCAGAGCCGTGCTCCAGAGCTGCATTTGTGGAGCAGGGGGGAGGCACAGAGCCTGCGCTGGCAGTGCTGGGCCCTCGAGGTCCTGCTGGAGTGGGAGCGGCTCCCACTGCTGCTGTCCTGGGCTTGCTGTGCCTGGATTCTTCCATCACAGACATCTGCCCAAGCTCTGGGATGACACCAGTGCCTGTGGAGCCCATCCCAGTCACGGTGGGACCCGCGGGGCCGGGAGCCCTGCTCTGCCCTGGGGAAGCTCTGGTGGACATCGGCTGTGCAGGGGGAGAAGGCCACTCGCTCTGCGTCCCCAAGGTGCCAGCAGGAGCCCCAGACTGCGCCGTGGGAAGGGAGGCAGCCAGCACGGGCTGATTGTGGGCCCCGGGCGCTGCTGCAGCGGTAGGAAGCAATGCCAGGACTGCACCCAAGAGTCCAGACCCATTTCCTGGAACCTGGGCCAACCCAGCGTCCACCAAGGGAGCAGCTTCCCCAGGCAGGGCAGTGCCAGCAGCGCCCCAGAGCCCCCCAGGTGTCAGGGCAGGGGGCACCCCCACCGTGCCAGGGGGCAGCTCAGCCCAGCTGGGTGTCCCTTGTGCTGGCAGAGCAGAGGCCACCGCCTGCCCTGCCCTGCTGGGGCTCCAGGAGCCAGCACCCATCAGTGTCCGTGCAGGGACATCGGCCGGGACCTGAGAGCCCGCAGCTGCCCCCGGGAGCGGCACCGGTTGGCTGGGGGCCACCTGCGTCACTGCAGCCCCCACAGAGGGACCAGAAGCAGCTGTGGGGAGGGAAGGAGGGTGCAGCCATACCTGGGAGGTGGCAGGGAGCCCAGCAGCTGGCTCACTGCAAGCCCTGGAGGTAGCCTCAGAGCCCCTCTGTGGCTCTGCTGTGCCCACTGGCCACCCCAGGCCACCAGCTGAAGTCACTGCTGGCATCTGGGTGGCACCATGTGAGCCTGGTCCTGCTCTCGGGAGGCCTCCACAAGCAAGGTGATGCCAGGAGCCAGGACTGGGGACACCCTCAGTCTGGAAGGGCCGAGCTGAGGCAGCAGGCACCCTTGTCCCAGGCCACTGTGCGGGGGACGGCGTCACAGCCAGGGCTGTGCCCAGCCTGGGCCCTTCCCTGTCCCCAGACCCAGGCTGCCCCTGCAGGGAGGGCCGAGGTGGCCGTGTGGCCGCAGTCCGTGTCCCCAGGCCCCATCCCCCAGCACCTGTCCCAGGGCTCACGACTCCTTGGGCCCCTGGGAAGCAGCCCGAGGTGAGGAGGTCCCCACGTGCTGTCCCCAGACTGTCACCCACCCCTTGCTGGGTGGCTGATGGGCCTGGGGGAGCCCAGGTGACAGCAGCCAGAGCTGCCAGGCCGTAGGGGACAGTGGTGGCACACACACACATGGCCAGCAGCAGGAAGGCCCTGCAGCACAGCCAGCTGGCAGGGGCAGCCACACAGGCAGCAGCAGCAGCAGCGTCCGGGGGCCTTGGTGGTGCAAGCCCTTGGCTCATCTTGGGACAGACCACGGGGAGAGCTCAGCTGTGGAGAGGGACAGCAGGAGGTTTAGGCTGGGTCTCTGCAGCTCCCACATGCCAGTGCCTTGCCCCTTCCCAAGCTTCCCATCCCCAGAGCTCCTTATTAAAACCCCTTCCTTCTCCCCAGCAGCCTCCCAGCTCAGGAGAGCCTGTGCCAAGCCTCAGCACCTCTGGGAAGCTCCCAGTGCAGCACAGGCTTGGAACCAGCCCTGGGCTAAGACAGCAGCTCATTCCCTGCCCCAAACACCCACCTTGTCCCCAGAAACCTCCCCAAAGAGGGCCAGGCCCACCAGCACCCCTTACCTAGCAGCACCCCAGGGCAAGAAAGCATCACAGGCCAGCCAAGCCCTGGCTTTTATCTGGTTTCCAGGTGGGGGATGTGGCTCCATTCCAGCTGCTCCCAATTAACACACAAACTCGTCTGCACTCCCCCAGGTGAAGCTGCAGGGTCTTAGCTTCCCTCTGCTCCTCACTGAGCCCTTGGCAGCAGAAGGAGAGGGTGGGCCTGTTTGTCCAGGCACGATGATCCCCAAAGCCTGCTGATGCTCCCCAAGACACCGTGTTTGTGAGGCTGTGGCACTGTTCACCTGCTGGGCTCCACCAGCTGGGGCTGGAAAAGGTGGATTGCAGCACTTGGCCTTTGGGATCAGGCAGATTCTGTGCCTGATGGAGGCTCACGAGGCGGGGGGTCTCAGGGGTCCCCACTGGCTCAGCCCAGGCTGCATCCCTGAGCACCCCACGCTCTCCTGCCCAGTTTCTGGTGCTCAGACATCCAGCAGCACCCTCCTCCCGGGCTGTCAGCCAGGGCTTGGTGGCGGCTGGGATGTGCTCCTGTGATGGCATCCTGGACACTGGATGCAGCCTGCAGTGATGGGGCAGAGGGGCTGGGCGCAGCACTCGCGGCTCGCTGCAGGGAGAAGTGGGCAAGTGCAGCGGGTGGGGCATTTGGGGACCCTCCAGCCCCAGGAAGGTCCTGTTGTGCCCATGCTGGCAAGCAGAGACACAAGCAGGGAACAAGGCAAACTCGTTCAAAGCAGGTGAGGCAACTCTTCATATTCTTACCCAAACTTTAAATAAAGGGAAGGAACTTTTTCTTCCCCGGAACCTTACATACGTATAAAAGCAACAACATTATTAACAAACACTGCTTTCACTGTGCACAGGCACGGAGTGGTGAGGGGGAGCGAGGAGAACAGCAGCATCCCCCTTACCCATCCAATCCACAGCCACCCCATGCCCACGGCAACCAGGAAGGCACCCACAGGAATCCCCCAGCAGCAAACACACCTTTTGGCTAAGATAAGTACAGTTTGGGTAGGGTCATTGTTCCCCCTCTCCCTCTGTTTTCCTAGTTTAAAATAAATATTCCCTGTAGTGAAATAAAAAAAATTTGAAGAACCCTTGTTTTGTTCCTCCGTGCCCTGCAGCAGCTGGAAGAACACCTGAGCAGTGAGTTTTTAAGGCCTCTGCTGTGGACCCTGCTGCAGCCCCCCAGGGTGAGGGGATGCCCATCAGTCCTGCGATGCCCACATCCCTCCTGGGATGCCCGTGGCCCTTTGGGATGAAAGGATCCCTCCTTCCAAGGTCTGGCAGCATCACTCCCCTCTCTGCCCCTTTAGTTGCCACCAAGGTGGTCCCTACATGTGCATCTCCCACATTCTCCTTTGGGACAGAATCTGGGATGTGAAGTGATTTGGTTTTCTTTTCTTTGAGCATCTTTAAATCTTTCCTGCAGGCTTTTAGTTTAAATAAAAAGATGCATATAAATTACTGTATTTAAAGAAAAAAAAAACCAAAACACATAACCTGAAGGCAGCAGCTCCTTATAAAGGTAAATCCAGAACATTTGTAAAATATCTTCATTTATAACAGAACAATCTTAGTTCTGGGACTATGGAAGTCACAATTCCCTTGCCCTTGCTGTTGTGCCAGGTGTTTGTGGCACTTTGAAGGTGAAAATCCCAGAGGAAGGGGATGTTTATTGGGAATGGCATGGATAAAGCAGGAGGGAGGATTCAGAGGAGAGAGGAGGAGGTGGCATGTCATCCCTGCAGTCCATTTTTCCAAGGCTGGGGACGGTGCTGTGGCCGTTTCCATGCTCCTCTTGCTGCAGCCCCACTGGAAGTGCAGCCATTCCCTCTCAGCTCACCAGGGCAATGATGGGTGGAGGCGGGAGAGGCACTAGAAGACGATCCATTGAAAGAAAAGCAGCTCCAGCTGCCGTGAGCGGCTCGAGCCCATGCCCGCGGGCCCGGATAACCCGCCAGCATCCCTGTGTGTGTCCCTGGAGCACCACTGAGCTGTTCTCCACCCTGAGCAGCATCCCCAGAGGGTCCCTGGCAAGGTATCAGCATCTTGGAGGATCCCGATGCTGGTGGGAGCTGAGAACCTGCCTGCAGGGCGGCTGGTGGTCTCGGCATCCACGGCCCTGGGAACTCGGGGCCTTCCCATTCCCGTCACCATTTGGCTCTTGCCCTTGGCACCTTCCTCAGTGCCTCCTTGTCCTTGACCTGTCCGTGGCTGTCACTTTGCCAGCAGCTTTCAGTGCCTCCATGCCAGGGCTACCTGGGAGAGGAAAGAGTGGTTGGGCAGGGCACAGCTCCACATCCCAAATATTCCCTGCTCCAGCCCGGCCCAGGGAGCGGAGCCTCCCCAGCCAGCTCGGGCTGCTCATCATCACATGAAATCCACACTCATACACCTCCACAAAATGACAAACAAATCCCATAAATTCCTATAAACCCACGTGGAAGAGGAGTTACCTACTTGGAAGGCTGCTGGCCAGTCTCTGAGCTTGAACCTGGAAGAAATAAAGTTTCTGGTAATGGCCTTGAGCAGCAACAAAAGCTTATCTGGACACAGCAGTGAAGTCAGCAGCTGGATGGGACAGCCATGGGTGGCAGGTCTGACACAGTGCCCTTGGATGGGCAGAGGTGTCCTGGAACTGACTGAAACTTCCTTGATAACCCCAGGATGAGTGTTCTCCCTTCCAGCTCAAACCTTCCCCCTCCACAACCCACAGAGGAAAAGCTGGGCAGAAACCTCAGTAGGACAGGGATGCTGAGGCACCTTTGGATGCTCCCCAAGAACAGCAGCACCTGGAGGGCAGGTGCAGCTGGAACATCCCTGGGAGAGCCCCACAGACCCATCCCCAGGAGATGCCAGTCTACCTACCGAGCTGCTGGCGGATGGAGTTGTGCCAGTGGAGGTTGAGCAGGTCGGGGTAGATTTCAGGAAGCTGCCTGAGCGCCAGGAGCTTCAGCATGCGGGAGGTGCAGCTCTTCAGCTCCAGGTCCCTCAGGTGCTTCTCCTCTGAGAGGGTGGTAGGACGCAGCTCCACCTTGTGCTTCTGCAGCACTTGGTCCACAAAGCTCCCAGGCAGCTTCGGGAAGAGCTTCTCCTTCACCACGTGGATGGGGATGAAGACAGCTCCCGCCCGGACCACGTGGGGGAAAGGGCAAGAGGACATGAAGGTCTTCAGCTGGGAGAGCAGTTTGGCGAGGAGCACAGCCACGTCCTGGAAAGCCAGCCAGATCTCCTTGCCATTGCTGGGCTTCTGAGGACTGGGAGCCTTGGAGCCATTTTTGGGCTTGGGCAGGGATGTGGGCATCTCTGCCAGCTCTTCTGCCAGCTCAGCCTTCTCCAGCCACTGCCGCAGGAGCTCCGGGGAGGAGCGGGACACCAAGCCCGAAATCGTGTCGCAGAGCGAGGTGTGCAGGGTGGTGAAGTTCTGGCCTGAGGGGGTCCGTGGGGGGAGACCACCAGCCTGCCTGACCACCAAGACCCTCTCCTCCTCTGGAGTGGAGGGGACTTTGAGAAGCCAAGTCTGGGGAGGGTTTGGGCCAAGGATGATGCTGAGCTGGGGGCCAGGTGATGGGAATGGGGGGTTGCTGGATGGAGAGGAGGCTGGGTGAGCCAGCGTGGGGGTGCTGCTGGGGGGGCTGGGCTGGGGAGCCTGGGGGCTGCCATCCTGCTGGGGGGGCTCAGTGCTGGACGGGAGGGGGGGCAGCAGCTTGTATTTTTGGAACATGAACGTGACTGAGCTCTGGAAACTGCTCCTGTCCCCAGAGTCCACCTCAGGCTGCGCACCCTCTCCCAACCCCACCTTCCCTCCTGCAGCCCCTTTCTCCTCCTTATCCTCTCGCTCCAGTGTCCCCTCCACACACCCAGTGGGTCTCTGGGAGTCCCCAGCTTCTACCAGTGTCTTCTTGAAGCTAAGGTCCAGCACATTGTCCTCAGTGGGGGGCTCCTCAGGGCCCACCCCGTCAGGGCTGCCCTCCTGAGACTCCCGCTCTTGGGGCACAGGCTTTGGCTTTTTAGGGATGCTCCTGGAACAGCTTTCCCCTTGGCTCTGCACTGCATCACTGCCTGACCTCACGCTGGACACCACTGAGATGTCTCTGAGGGCAGCAGGCTCCTGGCTGCCACCCGTGTTTTGGGGTGAGGAGTGCTCCCACAGATGCTTCCTGCACAACAGGATGGGGTCTGCACCCTGGGCCCTCTCCAGGTACTCCTGGTAAGGCGCCAGGCTGAAGACGTTGTGGATCACGGGCATCGGTGGGGAGGATGACAAAGCCTTGGTGTCCTTCAGCTCTTCCAGCCCCTTGGTGGGGGTAACAGACGGAGAAGGGTGGAGGAGCTCCTTGGCTGGATCCTTGACCTTGCAGGCACTTCCTTCCCCTGGTCCTGCAGAGAGGGTGTCCTGAGGGGCCAGGCTGCTCTTCCTCCTCCCTGGGTACAGGGGCTCCTCCTCCCCTCGCCTGGCTCTCTCCCAGCTCCCTCCTCTCTCGGGAAATGTCTCAGCAAGCCCACCGGAGCCCCCAGAAAGCTTCTCTGAGGCGCAGACAGCCTGGAAGGCGCTGCTGCGCCTCGGTGCTGCTCGCCGCTGCGGACTGTCCGCCCCGTGCTGCTCACAGCCCGGCTCCATGCCGGGAAAGGAGGCATGGAACACGGATGCATCGCCCGGGTTGATGGCAAACCCTGGGTACCCGGTGCTCCTGGGCAGCTCGGCATCCCTGGGCGGCTCGGCATCCCTCAGCACCGCCCCCAGCCCGGCACCCGCTGTCCTCGGCACGTAGGGCTCCAGGGGGCTGGGAAAGTAACTCCTGGGGGCTTGGGGCTTGAAGTAGGTGCCGGGAAAGGGCTCCCTGCTTCCCACATAGCCAAAGCCGGGCAGTGCACTGGGCTCCCCCACAGTGGGAGCTGGGGGGTGGTAGAGGGGACCAGCTCTGTGGGGTGACAGTGGGTAAGGTGGGGGTGGGTAGCACATTGCTGACCTCTCCTGGCTCACTGGGCTGGTGTCAGGTGGCTGGAGATTGGGCCAGGGGTCCAGGCTGAGGCTGGGGACCTCCAGCACCTTGTTCTGGCTCTGGGCAGAGGGACAACTTGCTTTGAGGAACGGGGTGCTAGGGGGTGGCCTGTAACTATCAAAGCTAATGCAGTAGGGGGGTAATGCGATGGGGGAGCCCAGCTGCTCCTTGGAAGGCAGGGCCAGGCAGGAGGGCAGCAGCGGGAGGCTGTGGTCGGAGCAGGGACCCCCCTTGTGAGGCTCGCTGGGGTGCAGAGGGTGGGTGGCAGGGGGCAGGGCCCAGTTTGCTTCCCCTGGTCGCTGCTGCAGGCTCTCTGCTTGTGTTCCCAGTAGAAGAGCCATCCTAGGAGCCAGGAAGGAGGCGGGGGCTCCGTACAGCGGCTTGGGGACTGCTAGAGAGCTTGCCTTCTTCACCACCACCGGCTTCTTCAGCGGCAAGGGGCACCTGGGGCTGTCCAGCTTCTTCCTGGCCATCAGCTGCTCCTGGCTCAGGCTGTCATTCCTCTTCTGGGCATCCAGCGGCTGCAGCCTGGCGCCTGGGCTCTCTGGTGGGTACAGCAGGAAGCCCAGCAGTGGCCCCTCGGCTGGCACAGGCTGGCTCAGGGCACCAGGGCCGTAGTGTGGGTAGGTGGGTGCAGGGCTCCAGCCAGCTGGGGGCTGCTCGAGACCCTCGGGGCTCTGCAGTGAGCAGGCAAAGTAGGAGCCCTTGTAGTTGAAATGGTTTCCAGAGCCAGGGTGTGGCACAGGGCTGGATGTGCCTGGGATTTTGCTGGGCAGGAAGCCGGGGGTGGGTTCCAGACGAGGTAGCTTGTTGAAAATCACAGGGTCCACAGACTGCGAGTACCGTTTTGAGGCCATTTATACACCGGTGCCAGTGTCCCCACGGCAGAGGTGAGGTGGCCTTCCTGGAAAAGAGAGAGAATAAGCCATGAGCAAAGCAAGTCCCCACAGCCAGCAGCCTGTGGTGGCACAGGGTGACAGAGGGTTACAACCCACCCCACAAGGTGAGGGTGTGGTGGCTAACACCCGGTCTGGAGGCCTCATAGTCATAGATGACCATAATTATAACTGGACCAGTCTAAGCTGTTAGGGAACCAGTCGAGGCCGTTAGAGACCCTGACAGCTATTGGCCAGTAAGTTGGGTGGTAACTAAATCCAGCCAATCAGGACCAACCACATGGGCTTTTGGAAACCATATAAAGGGAACTGCACGCAATAAAAATCGGCTGTTGCCGCATGAACCTCGAGTGTCATGTCGTGTGTCCGTCTTGACTGCAGCAAGTGGTGATACCCGACGTGATGGGCAGCAGCGTGGAGAGCAGGGGAGACAGAGCCCAGCAGAGAGCAGAGCTGCAGAGTCCGGACCATTGTAAATAGAAAAAATGTCCGCTGGGAACATGGGGACCTAAGTCTCGCCAGAGGAAAAGGCTGTTGTACAGATATGGACCCTCTTTTTACACAAACGGAGAATAAAATATGTTGAACAGGCTGTACAAGCCTTGTTTTCATGGTGTAAGAGCCATAGACTGGACATAACCACAGAAGCTGCTTTTAATGTACAAACATGGGAGCGGGCTGGCGATGTGATATTTGACCCAGCCTCACGAGGCGACGAAACGGCTAAAGACCTTCTTACAACCTGGCTTTGGTATCGGACACTTCAAAACAGATAAAAGCCGAGCGGAGCGCGAAAGCCGCAGCTGAGGCGCCGTGGGCACCGCCTGCCAGATTGTCCCGTAAGGACAGAGGGCAGGGGGAAGTTGGGGGATGAGTAAACGTGGGCAGAGACGACGGGTGAGAAACCGGCAGGGAAGCGGCCGTTACCAGGGCCCCCCTGTCCCTGTGGCGCCATCCCACCGCGCCACCAGACCTCCTCCACCGCCGGCAATGGACGCGTCTGCGCGGTGCCCAAGCCCGCCCGCGCCACGGCTGCAGGAGCCACCTTTGTGCTCCGCGCTCCGTGTTGCCGTTAACGCGCCCGGCACGCCCCCGCCTGCGGCTGAGTGGGCAGCCCAGCCACGGCTTGGCACGCCCACCGACGGCATCAGCGCCAGAAGCGCTGGCGCGAAGCCGCGAGCGCCCGAACACAGAAGCGCTGGCGGGAGGTTTCTGGCACCCAGGACCGTGGGACATCGTGCCCTGCCGCATATATAACCAGGGCTCGAGAAGCCCAAGGGACAGTGTTCATTATTGAACTCGCAACATCCTAACGGGGGATCCCAAGCTATCGCACCCCTGCCGACCCACAGGAGGACACCTCCGCCGCACCGCCGGTATCGGTTGCCATGTCTGCCTACGGTCCGGTCAGCTTCTGGAGGCAGGTAAAGTTGATTGCCGTTGCAGATGGGGATCTCAAAGGCGTGGAAAAGATCTCTGTGCCCATGCCCCCGCTATCATCGGGTGGCTCAGAGCCTACGGGTGGGACGATCGGAGCTTTCCCGACAGATACGTTCTCCTCAAATGGCAGATCCTCTCTGAACTGCACCAGCCAGCCGCCAAACACGGACTGGGGTCTCTGGCAGTAGCAAGCATGCTATGGTTTCTTACTGCCGATGACACCCTTTGATATTAAACAGATAGTGAAGCTGCTTTATACCACAGTTCAATATATGATGTTTGAGTCCACCTGGCAGCGACATGCAGAGGACCAAGGGCTGCGCAATTTAGAGGAACCACAGCAAGATCCACGCTTTGCAGATGGGGTTTCTCAGCTTATGGGACTGCCCCCCGTTGACAACCCTCAGTTACAGGCACACCTACATCTCTTAGTATTAGTACAGGCAAAATACTTGGAGATCTGCCCTGCTGAAGGTTGCAGACATGGCAACACCGACCCAGAGGTATTCCACGATCAAACAGGGTTCTAAGGAACCATACATACAATTCATAGAGAGGTTAAGAGATGCCATGGAAAAGCAAATAATAAACAACAATGCAAGAAATCAACTAATATTATAATTGGCATGAGATAATGCAAATGAGGACTACGAAAGGGCTATAGATTTGTTACCAAAAGAAAATCCATCCTTAAACGAACTAATAGATGCACGTGCTAAAGTTGGCACTGAATCATATAGCATGGCTTTGTTAGCTGATTCTGTCTTGGTTTGAAAGGCAGGTGTCTGCTAAAGAAGACAGGAACCTCCCTTGGAATGGAAAATGTAAACTCCCTCCCCCCCCAAATTATTATAATTTTGAAATTAAGGGGCTCTCAGGCAAAGATATGAGCATGGGAACAACAGTTCTTTACTAGTATGTATAAATTTTAAAATTGCAACTTAATAGGAAAATNAATTGCAACTTAATAGGAAAATTAAAATAAAATGCAGTAGTTCAAAAAAAAACACTGACAGAGTCAGAATTCAACCTGACGCCCTGTCCATCAGGGTGTTGGTAGCAGTCCAAATAAATGTTGGCTGCAGTCCTCCTGGAGTGACAGATGAGGTTCTGTTGAAGGAGTGATCCTGTAGAAAGGTGTAGTTTTCCTCTGAAGGTCCAGTGGTGATGTAGAAGGGGACTGGTCTTCCTCTGGGAATCCAGTGGGAAAGGCTGCCTGTGGTGTTCCAGACATCAGATTCTATCCAGGTAGGAATGCTTGGCTCCTCCCCCTGGGCGGAGCATCTCCCAGTGGGATGATGGAATTTTATCAGCCATGCAGTGAGACTCAATGGCCCATTAACAGAAGATATCTCCCTGAGGGAGGATGGGTCCTGGAAGAGATAAAGAAAACTGCCCCACCTGGTTTTAACAGCTGGCGATAGAATACACACTTCTGTCTACACCTTGCATTGCAGCCTGAGACAGATTCTTTTGCAGCTTCTGTTCAGTTAACACGCCAGTCTTACAGGTGTGGGCAGCAAGGTCACGTGAAAGCCAACTGTACCCATAAGTCTGACCCGCTGAGGACACGGCAAAAGCAGAGTCATGGCAGTTTTTAAAGTTTAACAGTTTGTAAGCAAGTTAAATGCAATTTTCTTGGTTTGTGTAATTGGGTTATGGTTGTAAATAGTGTGCAGTATACCACCCTGCGAAGCTGTGCTTGATGGCTCCCGGACACGCTTGAAAAATTCCTTTTGATGATATGTGGAACAGACAACAACTGGTAAGGCTAGACTTATCGAGTTGGGTGAAGAGCCTCATCCAACCTAGGCTTATTATTTCTGTCATCATAATTATTCTGGACATTGTGCCGTGTTTGTCATCCTGTCTGCGAAGGGCCCTGCAGGAGATGACAAACACTGTATTTAAAAACAGAAAGGGGGAACTGTGGTGGAGAACACCCGGCCTGGAGGCCTCACAGTTACAGATAAACCCAATCATAACTCAACCAGTCGAGGCTGTTGGGGACTCAGACAGCTACTGGCCAGTAAGTTGGGTGGTAACTAAATTCAGCCAATCTGGACCAACCACGTGGGCTTTCTGAAACCATATAAAGGGATCTGCACACAATAAAAATTGGCTGTTACCACATGAACCTCGAGTGTCGTGTTGTGTGTCTGACGTGAGGGTAACCCAGGTTCTTGTTAATTGATCCCTTGGGGCTGATTAGAGTGAAACAATGCTGCATAACTGGTGTTTATAAATATATATATA
>VZSE01004857.1:717-11163 GCA_013398275.1 Promerops cafer
AGTCCTTCCTGGAGTCCTTCCTGGAGTCCTTCCTGGAGTCCTTCCTTCCTTCCGTTTTAAAATTATTTCTCTTTCTGGTTCCTGCTTCCCCAGTGTTTCTTACTCCTGGTGGGTTAAGCAAAGAGGGGGTAAATAGATAAACTGGGATGTTTTTCAGAAAATTGAATAATTCCCATTAAAAATAAGGATAAACAGAAAGATAAATTGGGATGGTTTTCAGAAAATGGAATAATTCCCATTAAAAATAAGGATAAACAGAGAGATAAATTGGTTTTTTTTTCAGAAAATGGAATAATTCCCATTAAAAATAAGGATAAACAGAGAGATAAATTGGGATTTTTTCAGAAAATGGAATCATTCCCAGCTGCCAGCAGGGCTGGGGTGTTAAACTGGGGGTCACCCAGCTGCTTCATCCGTGCTGGCAGCACACTCCAGAGCACATCCCCTCCTCATTCCTCACTGTGGGCACCAGGATTTGTTTTCTGGGAATGAAATCCCTCACCCAGCCAGGAATGATCCGTGGAGCTCGGGCTCGTCCCTCCGTGCAGGGGGAGTCTGGGGCATTGTCCTCGCATGGAGGAGGAAAATCCAATGAGAGCACTTCCCAAGGGCTGCTCCACCCGAGGAAAGGCTGAGACATTTTCCCTCATCCCTCTTGTCCATGACAAAATTCCAACTCCCTCAACTCTTGCTTCAAGGTGCCTCTCACAGCTGGATCTCCTTGGAGATCTGCAGGATCTGATCCCGGTCATCCCGCAGACATGCACCCCAAAAACGCATGGGGAGCCTCAGGGAAAGCTGTGCTCCCTCTACCCCAGCGCCTCCAGACACCCTCGGTTTAAAAAGGGGATTCCTGGGTGGAAGCACCCTCAGGTCTCCCTGCTCACTTTTCCCAACCCGTATATTTGGGTTATCCCTATGGAAACCCAAGCCTGTTTCCTTGGGCACAGCGGGAGCGTGGGAGCTCCTTGTGAATCCTGCTAAACGCGGGGATCTGCCCGGTTCCCCGTTCCCCGGCAGATCCCTTCTTCGGGCAGCGCTACGTGCGGGTGCTGGGCCACAGGAAGCTGTTCCACGCCGTGCCCTACCCCGGCGGGGCCGCCGAGCTCGACTTCTTCGTAGAGGGGCTGCGCTTCCCCGATGAGACCTTCTCCGGGCTGGTGTCCATCCACGTCAGCCTCCTGGAGCCGCTGGCCGAGGTCGGGAACGCCCGGGAACCCCAGGAGACTGGGATGGTGCCAGAATGGAGAGCGATCCCATTAAGCGATCCCAAAAATGACCTCAGGGGAGGGTGTCTGCGGGGAATGGTGCGGGGAGCGTCCCTGATTTCTGCTTGGCTCCCTCAGGGCATCCCCCACTCGCCGATCTTCACGGACAGCGTGGTGTTCCGGGTGGCCCCATGGATCATGACTCCCAACACCCTGGCCCCGGTGAACCTCTTGGTGTGCAGGTACGGGCGGTGCTTTCCCCGCCTGGCCAGTCCTGGGGCCGGGCTGGGAGCAGGGCATCCCCATCCTTTCCATCCTTCCCTCCAGCATGAAGGACAACTACCTGTTCACCAAGGAGATCCAGAGCCTGGTGGCCGAGGCCGGCTGCAAGCTGAAGGTTTGCTTCGGCTACATCAGCCGCGGGGACCGCTGGATGCAGGTAGGGGGGCTCCAAAACCTGGGGGAACCCTTCCCTGCTGGTGCCCCACGCGGGATTTGCTGCCTTCCTTAGGATGAGATCGAGCTCGGCTACACCCACGCTCCCCACAAGAGCTTCCCAGTGGTGCTGGACTCCCCTCGGGAGAGAGGGATGGAGCAACTCCCCGTCAAGGAGCTGCTGGTGAGAGAAGGTTCCCTGCGTTCCCTGTGGAGCAGCTCCCAGGGTTCAAGCCCAGCCCACATTCCCATTTCCAAAATCCTCCTTGCCCTCGGCTCTGTGCATGGAATTGCCTGGAAAATGAGAGCAGAACAGCTCCGCACGGAGATTCCCTCCCACACACCTCCAGCCTCTCCCCCTCGTCCCTCACCCAGCCTCACCCACCTCCCAGCCCTCCGGAAAACCTCTGATCCAGGGGGAAAGGAGGAGCCAACGCCCCCGGGAATGGAAGCCAAGCTCTGGGATGGGATTTCTCCCCCCTGAGCATCCCAGGGATGAGCTGCTTTTTCCTTTCCTCCTCCTGGGAATATCCGGCAGCTTCCGAGCGGGAGAGGGAAGGGAAGCCGGAGAGGGTCAGTTTACTTCCTCAGAAGAGGAACGGGATGTAGCCAGCACCACGAACATCCCTGAGGCCTCCTTGGTCGAGGAAAAGGGCCAGGGATGGGGCATTTTGGGAGAGCCCAGCATGGAAAAAAGCTGGATTGGGCAATCCCTTGGAGATGCCCCATGGGCGAAGGGCAGGACACCCCCAGGCAGCCACGGAGTCGCTGTCCCCAGCTCCCAGCCGGGCGCTGGAGCAGCCTCAGCCCCGGCAGGAATGGGAGATGAGGACAAACCCCAGCTTTTGTCCCTTTGGGGAAGGCTGGGGGCTTTCGGGAGCGCTGAAATCCATCGTTTCTCATGCCTGGCACGGGAACATCCAGTCCCAGATTGATCCAGCGAATCCGCCGGGCGGCCGCACGGATCTGCCCTCTTTAGGAATTGCTCTGCCTCGTATTTAGGGCAGCAATTTCAGCCTTGGGAGCTGCTAACACATTATCCTCCAATTTCTGCTTTGAAGCCTGCCCTAATCTCCAGCGCGACCTTTCCAATCTCATTTTCCAGCCAGGAGTACTTAGCCCGATGCCACAGGCACGGGTCAAGCCCTGAGCCCCTGGAAGCCCATGCCAGGGAAAAAGGAGACGGGAGGGAATTATCCCCTCAAAATCAGTGTGGAACTGATAGGACTTGGATGTGACCTGCAAACCTGGGAGGAACCAGAGCCCTGACAGTTGAAACCGGGCAGGCTCCGTGGTTTTATTAAACTGAAATGAGTCGGGAGCAGGTGGTTGGTGCTTGGGCCCTCCCTCAGCACCCAGAGATCTGCGGGATCTGATCCCGGCCATCCCCCAGACATGCACCCCAAAAACGCATGGGGAGCCTCAGGGAAAGCTGTGCTCCCTCTACCCCAGCGCCTCCAGACACCCTCGGTTTAAAAAGGGGATTCCTGGGTGGAAGCACCCTCAGGTCTCCCTGCTCACTTTTCCCAACCCGTATATTTGGGTTATCCCTATGGAAACCCAACCCTGATAAGTGACTGGGATTTAACTCAAAGCTCACGGACACCTGATCTCATCCCAGGGCTGCCATGCGCTCCAGCCCGCGTCGACTCCAACCCGAGAGCGGGGAAAGTGGGACTTTGGTCCCATCCCTGCCAGTTTTGCCCTGGTTTTAACGCTCCCTCGGGCTTTGGCACACAGAGCCGAGTGCTAATTTACCCTGCACGCACAGCTCCTCCAATCCCAGCTATGTTAAATCCCGGAAATCAGGCCTTAAGCTGGATTTAAGTGCTGTGTAGCCCTTGGGGTAGCTCCTAGCCCAGGGCAGAGTCACCCTCAGGGGCTGGAGTTCACCTCCCTCCCAGAGCCAGCCAGGAACTTTGCTTGGGGCTGCCTAATTAGCTTAATGTGGACACTTAAACCTTAGCTTAATGTGGACACTTAAACCTTGGCTGGGGAGAAGAGAGGAGATCTGGCCTGGCTTAATGTGGACACTTAAACCTTGGCTGGGGAGAAGAGAGGAGATCTGGCCTGGCTTAATGTGGACACTTAAACCTTGGCTGGGGAGAAGAGAGGAGATCTGGCCTGGCTTAATGTGGACACTTAAACCTTGGCTGGGGAGAAGAGAGGAGATCTGGCCTGGCTTAATGTGGACACTTAAACCTTGGTTTAATGTGGACATTAAACCTTGGCTGGGGAGAACAGAGGAGATCTGGCCCCGGGTTAATGTGGACATTTAAGCCTTGGCTGTGGGATGACAGAGGAGATCTGGCCCGGGCTCCAGGCCTGGGCTCTGCTCCCGGGTTGTCCTGATTATTCCTGCACCTCCGTGACCCCAAGACCTTTCTCCTGCTGCCTTTCCTGTGCCCTCGCTGTCCATGCTGCAGGAGGATAAAACCATGGTGGCAGCGGGGGCTCAGGGCAGCTCCTCTCTTCCTAGGGCCCCGATTTTGGCTATGTGCACAAGGAGCCCCTCTTTGAGGCCGTGGCCAGCCTGGACTCCTTCGGGAACGTGGAGGTCAGCCCGCCCGTGTCCGTGGCTGGCCAGGAGTATCCCTTGGGAAGGATCCTCATCGGCAGCAGCTTCCCTGCGTAAGAGGGGGGCAAGCGCCGATTTGGGAAAAACATGGATTTGGGAGCAAAGCCTCAACAAGCACCCTGAAACACCACCAAAATCGGGGTAACTGGGTTAGTCAGGCACTGCCTGAGCAGGGTGGGGGCTCCCGGGCTCCTCCGCGTCAGTGGCAACTTATATCCCAGTGTCCAGGCAGATGCTGAAGGGAATATCCCTCCAATCCAAAAATCCAGGCAGATGTTGATGGGAATATCCCCCCAAACCAAGTGTTCAGGCAGATGTTGATAGGAATATCCCCCCAGTCCGAGTGTTCAGGCAGATGCTGATGGGAATATCCCCCCAGTCCAAGTGTCCAGGCAGATGTTGATAGGAATTTCCCCCCAGTCCAAGTGTCCAGGCAGATGTTGATGGGAATATCCCCCCAGTCCGAGTGTCCAGGCAGATGTTGATGGGAATTTCCCCCCAGCTCCGCGGGCCGCAGGATGGCCAGGCTGGTGCGGGATTTCCTCTACGCCCAGCGCGTCCAGGCCCCTGTGGAGCTCTACTCCGACTGGCTGGCTGTGGGCAACGTCAACGAGTTCGTCACCTTTGTCCCCACCTCCGACAGAAAGGTACCCCCAGACCCCCTGTGCCGCCCCAGGGCTCCTCCTCCGGGACACCAATCCCGCTGGGAAAACCCCACAGCGCGTTCCTTTGGCACCCCCAGCCAGTGTTTGCTTGGGTTTCGCTCCTCACCCCAAAATGAGGGATCTGAGCACAACAAAAGGGATTTGCTGGGCTATTAATGAACGCAAATAGAAGGGAAAAGAGGCCTGCAAAGGTACCCAAGAAATTCCAGCTTTAAGATTCCCGGGGGCTTGCAGCAGCTCAGCCTCTCCCAGAGGGTTTCAGAATATTTCTCCTCCCTCTCTCATGGCTTTTCCTGCTTCTGACACAGATTTTTCCCACAGGGAAACCGAGCCTTGACCAGGATGGCTCAAAAAAAAGGCGTATTTATCCCCATGTGTTTTCAGAACATTTCTCTTCACTCTGTTATGGCTTGGCTGCTTCTCACATAAATTTTTCCCTCAGGGAAACTGAGCCTTGACGTGGATGTCTCAAGAAAGGAATATTTAGGCCCACAAACCCTCCATGGGTTAAATGAGGCACTAGATAACAGCAAAGACTCCCGATTTTGAGAGTTTCAGCTCGGGTTTTTGCAGAAGTGAGTCCCCGGGGCGCTGCAGGGCTGCAGCTGACCCCGGCCGCGTTCCTGCAGCGATTCCGGATGCTGCTGGCCAGTCCGGCCGCCTGCTACCGGCTCTTCCGTGAGAAGCAGAAGGAGGGACAGGGAGAAGCCACCATGTTCAAAGGCAAGGGGACAGCGCTTGGAGGCACAGCCAGGGCCATGTGGGGACATCTTCCCCGCTGGGTGTCCTTCAGCGGGATGCCTGCCCGCCACCCCCAGCCTCCTCCGGCCCTATTTCAGGAAAGCGAGTGGGATGGGAGGGATAAAGGCCTCTGCGTGGAGGGGATGTTTGCTGCCGGGGATGGAGCCTCTGGAAATGCCAGTGGAGCTCCAGCACAGAGCGGGACAACTGGCAGCTCTCATGTCCCCCCAGATTAGCACCGGGTTTTATCCCTTTCGTTGTGATTTTGATCCCTGATGGGGTTGGGAGAAGGTCTCCGTATCTCCAAGGATATGGAGCTCCAGCACAGAGCGGGACAACTGGCAGCTCTCATGTCCCCCCAGATTAGCACTGGGGTTTTTTCCTCTTTCATTGTGATTTTGATCCCTGATGGCGTTGGGAGAAGGTCTCTGTATCTCCAAGGATATGGAGCTCTTTCATGGAGCAGGACAGCTGGAGGCTCTTGTGTCCAGATCAGCACCGGGTTTTTTTTCCCTTTCACTGTGATTTTGATCCCTGATGGGGTTGGGAGAAGGTCTCCGTATCTCCAAGGATATGGAGCTCCAGCACAGAGCGGGACAACTGGCAGCTCTCATGTCCCCCCAGATTAGCACTGGGGTTTTTTCCTCTTTCATTGTGATTTTGATCCCTGATGGCGTTGGGAGAAGGTCTCTGTATCTCCAAGGATATGGAGCTCTTTCATGGAGCAGGACAGCTGGAGGCTCTTGTGTCCAGATCAGCACCGGGTTTTTTTTCCCTTTCACTGTGATTTTGATCCCTGATGGGGTTGGGAGAAGGTCTCCGTATCTCCAAGGATATGGAGCTCCAGCACAGAGCGGGACAACTGGCAGCTCTCATGTCCCCCCAGATTAGCACCGGGTTTTATCCCTTTCGTTGTGATTTTGATCCCTGATGGGGTTGGGAGAAGGTCTCCGTATCTCCAAGGATATGGAGGTCCAGCACAGAGCAGGACAAGTGGAAGCTCTTGTGTCCAGATCAGCTCCGAGTTTTTTTTCCCTTTCGCTGTGATTTTGATCCATGGCAGGGTTGGGAGAAAGTCTCCGTATCTCCAAGGGTTCCCCTGGTCACTGAGGAGACCCGGCTGTCCCCAGACCAGGGGTGACCCCATGGAGAGGGACGCTCTGGAGAAATTCAGCAGATTCCCGTGGGCAGGAGGATGGATGACAGGACTTTTCCAATGCTCTTCCCAACGGGCAGAGATTTCCTCCCCTCAGCTTCCCAAGCTTTCACCCCAGCCTTGGGAAATTGGGATTTGGGGGGCTTTTTCCATCTCCATACCCCACCTCAAGCCAGGCTCCTGCCAGCGCTGCTTCATTTTGAGGGCGTTTTGCGTGTTTAGGGTACTCGGGGACAGACACCAAGCGCATCACCATCAACAAGGTCCTCTCCAACGACGTCCTGGCACAGCAGAACCAGTACGTGCAGGTAATCCCTGACACTCCAGGTCACAGCCCCCCTTTCTGGCAGTGACCACCCCAGCGTGGCACAAACCCCACGGGGAGTGGTGGAATTTGGGCCCCTCTCTGCTCTGCTCCGTCCCCTGCAGCGCTGCATTGACTGGAACAGGGATATCCTCAAGAAGGAGCTGGGCTTGCTGGAGGAGGACATCATCGACCTGCCGGCCCTCTTCAAGCTGGACAAGCAGGGAAAAGCCGTTCCCTACTTCCCCAACACGGTAAGGGGGGGTTCTCCCCAAAAAACAGCTCAGTCAGCCAGGATGAGTCCCCAGAGTTTTCCTGAAAAAGGAAAACCAGCTGTATAGGAAAGGGAAATGTCGCCAGGATAAACACAGGGCTGGTGTTTATCCAGAGTTTTTATCAAAAATCTTTGGTTTTACCAAAGCTTGGTGGCTTTGGGGTTTTGAAGCAAAACCCTTTCAAACGGTGAAATTGCCAGGTGAGAGGCATGTTTTCCCCAAAGTTTTCCCAAAAAAGCCCCCCAGCTGTCCAGCAAAAGGAAATACATCCAGGTGGGCATGGATAAACACGGGTCTAACACAGCTTGGTGGCTTTGTGGTACTCGCAGTAGGGTTTTGAAAAAAAGGGGTGAAATTGCAAGGGGTGAGGTGTGTTTTAATGATAAAAACGGGGGAATTCTGTTGGATTTGGAAACCTGAGGGAGGGCAGCTGCAAAAAGTGGTGCTGAGGAGGGTGAGCAACGTCTTTCCTTTGGCTTCATCCATCCCAACACTGCTAGTGTCACCCTGCAGGTCACCATGATCGTCCTGGCCAGGGTCCTGGGCATTCCCAAGCCGTTCGGCCCCGTGGCGGGCGGCGAGTGCTGCCTGGAGCGGCGGATCCGCGCGCTGCTGGAGCCGCTGGGGCTGTGCTGCCGCTTCCTGGAGGACGTGGCCTCGTACCACGGCAGCCTGGGCGAGGTGCGCTGCGGCACCAGCGTCCAGCGCCGGCCCTTCGCCTTCAAGTGGTGGCACTTCACGCCCTAGCCAGGCCTCCTCGTCCTCCTCGTCCTCCTCTTCCTCCTCCTTCTCCCTCCATCTTTGCCCCTAGCGTGTGTTGCTTGCGATTCGCTTAATAAATGGATTTGCTGTGAGGAAAAAGCTGGGGAATTAAATAACCCCATGGCCATTCATGGGGGATGTGAGAAATGATGCTCACTTTTAAAATGTTAAAGGTTTATTAAACCTTAACAAAAATACAATGAAGGACTGAAGGAGGAAAAAAATTACAGCACTGGGAGTCTCCGTGACTAGCAGCCAAGTGCTCAACTACAAAATGGGTGTTCTGCCTTTTATANTCTTCCTCCTCCTTCTCCCTCCATCTTTGCCCCTAGCGTGTGTTGCTTGCGATTCGCTTAATAAATGGATTTGCTGTGAGGAAAAAGCTGGGGAATTAAATAACCCCATGGCCATTCATGGGGGATGTGAGAAATGATGCTCACTTTTAAAATGTTAAAGGTTTATTAAACCTTAACAAAAATACAATGAAGGACTGAAGGAGGAAAAAAATTACAGCACTGGGAGTCTCCGTGACTAGCAGCCAAGTGCTCAACTACAAAATGGGTGTTCTGCCTTTTATACCTCTAGCACCTCCCAAAGTTTCGTCAATCGGCTCCTTCTCCGCTGCCCAGTGGTGGAGATCACTTTCTTACCTCTTGATTGGAGGTCTGGGGTCGCCAAAGTAACAAGCCAGCCCTCCCAATGTCCCAATTACCAAGAGCATCCCATGATAACAATGTATGGGGAAGGGGAAACATAATTACCATCTACAGAACTTCTCTTAGCATATACAAAATATTCACCCCTTAATTGTGAGAGCCAACTATCACATTACTCATCTATAACAGGGAGGGAAATAACTGGGAGGGAAAGAGAGGCAGCACTCAGAGGGGTGAGGAGGGGTGGCCGTGGTACCAAAGTCCTCCAAAATTGTCTCTAATGCTGTTTTTGTCGTGTTGGCAAGTCAGGCGTCACTTTTATTCTCAGCCAGGGTTTGTGTGTGGCTGACAGAGCTCCAACCCCCTCATCAATACAAAATGTTTTCATTTATCTACACATTTTTAAAGAAGAAATTACTGGTCATGGGTTCTAATAATTCTCTTCATTGATTAGCATTCTGTCCACTATTGGTTGTAGATTGATTTCTCACTCTTCATGCTATGCTGGGCCACATTCTTTAGTTCTTTTATCATCCTTTTCTCATCTTTTTCAATGGGGAATCCCTAACTTTCCAGGCCTCAATCTCCTCTGTATCTCCTGCATACTCCAGTGTCCTTAAAGGACCATAAATTTAAGATCCCAGATGTCCAACCCTCAATTCCCTCTGGCTTTATTGAAGCTTGTCAGGGTCAGCTTTAACAAACTCAAGGTTTCAGTGATTTAATGATCAAAATAGAAGTAAGAGTCTGTGAAGAAGTTTTAACTTGTGCTGCCTAAAAGTGGGCACTGCTTACAAGTGATTGTGATAATTAATTAAAAACTAGTTAGGGAAGTTACATCATTTCGAACAGGGGGGCACTTTTTTGGCAGGGGCTGCCCAGGGAGGCTTGCAGCCCCCATCCCCGGAGGTGTCCAAGGAAAGCCTGGACACGGCACTCAGTGCTCTGGGCTGGGGACAAGGTCGGGATCGGTCACAGCTTGGAGGTGAAGGTCCTGGAGGGACCTCGGAGGGCTTTTTCCACCTTAATGTCTCTGGGACTCTTTGCTCCCCAGCACCCACCATTTGCCCCACTGGCATCAGGGCAGGTCCCCTTGAGGAGGGGGTGGCAACACAGGTACCTCCGTGCAAAATAATGTTCCTGGGAATTAATGGAGAGAAAACAAAGGTAATTTAAGAGAGGAAAAAGGGGGATTTAGGCGTCCTGCCCCCGCCACTCCGCCGTGTCCCACAGGGCGCGCCACACCCAACATGGCGCCTTTCCTGAGGGCGCCGCCACACCCAAAATGGCGGGCTCACCTTCCCGTCAGCGCGGCAACATGGCGGCGGCGGGGGCGCTTCCGGGGCGGGCGGAAGTTCGCAACACCAAGATGGCGACGGCCGCGGTCGGAGTCTCCTTGAGGCGCGGAGTCCGCGCAGGGCTCCTGCGGGCCGGGCCGCGGGCGGTGAGGGCCGCGGCGACCGCGGGGGCTGGGGGAGCTGGGCATGGAGCGGGGGGAGGCGTGGCAGAGGCGGCCGGGGGCTGCAGGGTCCGGGATGGGGGTGGAAGGGAAGGAGGGTGACGTGAGGGGCAGAGGGAGCTGTGGGGAGGGGGCTGGAACTGGAGTGTGGGATCTGGGAGGGGCTGTGCGGGAATCGGGGATGGACGGGACGGGAGGGCTGCAGAG
>VZSE01004859.1:0-27434 GCA_013398275.1 Promerops cafer
TAATTATTATTACTTTATTTTGACATGAGCCTTGTTGAAGTTTGAAAGGAGCTTTTTTAATTACTTGCCTTTTTTTCCTCCTTTTTCCCCTTTTTTCCCTCTATTATTTTCCCCTCCTTTTTTCTTTTTCCCCTCTTGTTTCTTACCCCCCTTTCTTTTTCTTCCTTTTTTCCTTTTTCTTTTATTCCCCTCCCTCTTTTTTTTTCTCCCCTTTTTTTTTCTTTTTTTTTTTTTTTTTACTGGGGTACTGTTGTGTGGCCGTGTGACTTGATGTTTGTACTGCAATTTGGTTTACCAAGCTTTATTAAACATACCGAGTTCATTTTTAACTAAACCTGTGTACCTTGTCTCTCTTGCTGTGTCTCTTATCAGGCGATTAGGTTGCTGCTTCACTCCATCCTGCTCTGCATCCCCCTCCTGCTCCCACTCCCCATCAGTAGAACTGGAATTAACCTAGTCTGGGGTACTCTCTATTATTCAAATATCCCTGCTGCCTTTGTCCAGATAAAGCCTAGGCTTCCCCCTTTCCCCCCAACCCCTTTAAGTTAATTTTTTTTTGTTCACCCATTTTTAGTTTTATCTTTCTCAGTTTGTTTGCTGATAGACTCTCTCCAGGCAGGCACATAACACATGGAAGCACTGACTCCTTGTTGCTGCTGCAGGAGGGTGCAGGGTGTATTTAACAGCCAGAAATCTTTCTTTTTAATTTTTAAAACATAAATGCCAAGTTTTTGTGTCTCTCTTTGGGTAGTAGGTTTTTTTCAGATGCCCAGACATAACCCACAGTGCTCAAGGATGCAGCAATTACTGCATTAAATTTGACTCTGCAGTTTCCCTCCCTCACCCTCACCCCAATTTTTTCTTGAAGCTTTTTTTTTTGGTCAGCCTGTCATTAGTACTTCAGTGGGAAAAGAGATTACTTGAGACTTTTCCTCCAGAGACACAAGGGGTTTCTGTTTTAGAGTGCACTCATTAAATAATAATCATGGGGAAAGGTCATTTTAATGAGCCCTCAGCTCCTGAAAGAAACTAGCTCGGCTGGGCTGAATGCAAAGCAAGAGCATCCCCAGTTGTTATCTAAGTTACATGGCAGAGCTGGATGTAGCCCAGCAAAAGCCTTTTAGTGTTTTACACTGCTCAGGGCTGTTAATTGAAAAACAGGGCTGGATAGTTTGGCTCTTTTTTTTTTTTTTTTTTTTTTTCCCCCCTCTGAGTTTTTTGATGTTAATTTCCTGTGTGCACCTGTTTGGTTTTTCTTCCCTCCAAACCCAACCTCCAAAGAAAGATAATTAAAGCTTAAAAAAAAAAAGAAAAAAGAAAATTATCAAATATGGCAGAAAGATACAGAATGTTGATTTGGTTTGATGTGGCTCTGGGCTAGACCCACCAAAAGAGAAATACGTGTGTCGAAAAAAAAATGGTTCTTTAGAGAACTCAAAAAGTTGTGGGGATAGTGAATTTTATGTAAGGCTGAGATTGCCACATTTCCATGAAGAGTCTGTGTTAACTTCCATTCTTCCCTTCCTTGTTCCTTCCTGCATCTTTTCTTTGTTTGTTTTGCTGCTGTTGGAAATTTTGAGGATATCAATCCCTTTTAGGTGCCAAGTTCTTGAGGGGGGTTTTGGGTTTGCGTTTTGGTTTTGTTCCAGGTAAGCAGAGAGGTAACTTGTCCCTTTGTCTATTTTTCAAGTAACCTGTCTGCTTTATTAGAAGAAATAATCTAAAAATCCCAGTTTTATGGGATAAAATCTGGGGAGGGGAGGAGGTACGGGAGGAGGTTGGGGAATCTGGAACAAATGGGGAAATGCATTGTAAATCCCACTGGGGTGTCATTTAATGATGGGGAAACCAAAGATGCAAAACCCCCTGGGGTGGGAGGTGGGTATGGAGAGGGAGGCGGGAAGGGATTATTTGTTACAATTTGGGTTTTTTTCCTGCAAATGAATTTTTTTTTTTTNTTTCCTTTAAATAATTTTTTTTTTTTTGTTTTTTTTTTTTTTTTTTTTTTTTTTTGTCAGAAGCATTTCTTGAAGGGATATTTGGGTAATAGGGTTTCTGATGGCTTTCCCTGAATACTAAACCGATTAATAACCTCAGCTTTTCTAGAAGTGCTCGCTTTCTCCTTGCAGCTGCTTGACCAACCCTTTCACCCCTGCCCCTATCCATGATGCTTTGAATGTCTGTGTCGGTCTCTTGCATTTGCTCTCACGCTGCACTAAAGAAGCAAAGTGGTTGGCTGGTTGTAGGGCAGACACTTCTCAGCGAGGGTCACTAGCCATGAACCTGAACCTTGACCATTGTTATGTAGGTAGGCAAAATAACTTTTCTTTATGTCATCTGTCAGCCTCAGACGTTTCGATGTTGCCTCCGTGAATAATGACACGTAGCTCTTTGCATTCTCTTGGTTATTTTAATTTTGAAAATGATTGCTGCCCGCTTTCAGCTCTCCTCTGTCCATGAAGAGTCTCACGTGGAAGGTTTGCACTTGTGTGTGTGTGTGTTTGAGGACTCCAGAAATGCTTTGCTGTTTGCAGAACTACGTCTAGGAGAACCCAGCCAGGGCAAGGGTTTGCAGATGAGTCCAAGATGCAAACCTTAAAGGTTCCTGGGCCATGGTGCAGAAATGTCCCCGTGTCAGGGATATTGCCTGGCCCTGGCCCTGCAGTGTCTGTGTCAAAGGTGGGATGAGCTGCAGGAAGACCCATTTTTTGTCATCTGGTTTGACACGCTGCTTTCTTAGGGAGCAAACATCACATTGCCATTCTGATAAGAGGCAAAGCATGTGGTTTTTAATCCAGTGACCTGGGAGAGGAAACTGCTAATGTGGGCTAAAGCCCACCAGGATAGGTAATTTCTTGACCTTTCTGAAACCAAAGACCCGTAAGTCCTCCTCCTCCATACTCTTGTTTTCCTTAAGAATTTAGTACCTTATTTTCTGTTCTCTTTTTCCTGACTTGGAGGATGATTTTACCCCAATTAAAAAAAAAAAAAAAGCAGCGAGGGATAACCCATTCCCTACACATTCCCATAGTGATAGTGATAGTTGTAATATTTTTTAATTTTTCATAAGCACTTCTGGAGTCAACAGCACAGCACAGCACATGGAGGGGAAAAATCTTCCAATGATGAGAATTGGCTTATTTGGAAAAAATTAAAAGGTACAGTCTTAAATTGGACGCTCAAAAATAAGTAACCTCCAGAATTTGGACAGATTGCAGAAATCAGATGTTAATGACCCAGTAGCTGTCTAAAGTCTGCCTGTACTTAGCCTGCTTTGTATGCTGTAGACCTGCTTGGTGTTATGAGAAAATCATGCTATTTATTTTTACAATGTGAAATGACTGTTTTAAGTGTGTGTTTTTACTCCCTCCCTTCCCCAGCCTTTCCTCTTCACACCCCCCTCACCCTGTCTTGTTACATACATCAGTCTCTAAAAACCAAATTGCTTAACCAATTTCTGTTCATCATTAACAAATCTTCATTTACTGCTCTCCTACAGTAAAATACCACGGCAGCTTAGCTGGTAAAAGCAATGAGAAAACTTAGTATCCTTAACTGGGTTTGGGTTTTAATTCAGTGCAGGTAAAAATTAAAATAGTCTTTGGCTCTAGTTTATCTGGCATCAGTAGCATTTAAATATGAATGTGTTGTTTGTTTTTGCTGTGGAGTTGTGTATGTACACGTGTGGTTGCGTGTGTGGGTATATACACACATATACATGCTCTCAAAAATGTCAATTAGAAAAGATATTTTTAACTTTGAGCAGTTTTTTCCCTTACCCTCTCTCAGCGTTAACAGAATTACCATTGAAGGAAAAAACGATTTTTTTTTAAAATGTCTTTTTCCCTGTTGCTAGCTAAAAATCACCTTTTCAGGACAAAAAAAACATTGAGGCTTCAATTGTGTAAAGGCATCTGTGCAAAGTTATTTTAAACCCACACATAGTTTGGGTACAGTAGGAGTAAAACTCCTGCTTCCCATTAAACACAGGCACCAGTCTCTCCAAGGAGCCGTGCAGATGGACAGAGAGCACCAGCAGCTTCTTTGCCACCATGGCCAGAAGTCTGGGGACTCACTTTAGAAGCATGTGGGCTTGGAGCAGAGCCCCAAATGTCTTCTTTTTGCTTCATTTGTTACCTTTTGTCCCCTGGAAAATCAGAAAGAGGAGCAGGGATTGTGTTGTGCATGTGGAGTGGGGTTAGCAAGATCTATCCTCGCCATGAGAGGTGGAGGAGGATAGAGCTGTGCTGTGCATGTGTTAAAATGGGGTTATTTTCAGGCTGGAAATTGTATCTCCTGCAGATAAAAATGTAAGTGTTGTGGTAAAAATGCTGACAAGGGACTGTCTTCAGTTGTCTTTCTGTGGTGTGACACCGTGTATGAGCAGGAGGTTGGAATAGCCACCAGGCACCTCACTGTATTGTGTATTTTGTGTAGCCTGAGGAGCAGCCACTGCCATCCTGGCTTTTAAATCTGTTTTACCTGAGTGCCTCTGAAGTACTGGAGCTGCTGGGCACCCTTTTGCCCTTGCACATGCAGCGTGTAAGTGCTGAAGGAATGGTGCTGCTGAGCCAGCGGGGCTGGACTGGTCATGGATTTTCCTGCAGACTTTCCCCTTTTTTCCTCCCCCATTTTCCTCCCCAGCTGCTCACTGAGTCACTCTCTGCTCAGCCAGCTCTCAGGTCTGGCATGAGGGGCTCTACAGGTTGATTTTTTTCATTTTTCCTCCTGTTTTTGCTGAAAATTGCTGAATTTCAGAGCTAGATGGGATGGATGGAGAAGGTCTCACTACCCCACAGGGTGTCACTGAACTCAGGCATGGTTTTGCTGCTTTTCAGGCAGGTGGTTTTCACATCTCAGAATAAAGTTCATCTGGATTTGTTTTCTTTTTGGCAAAATGTGATATAAAAACAGCAGTTGTGCCCTGTTTTCTGGTAGGGGAAGGAATCTGATCCCATTTTGCTGTGGGTTTTTTTTTGCATGTGTTTTTTTTATGCAAAGAGTGAACAGGGGTGTGGATTTCTTGGTATTGACTGCAGGACTGTAGGTTTAGTAGAATTTCTATATCACAAGGAACCAGTCTGAGCAACAGAAATGGGGAAGGAATTTTTATGCAGTTAAAAATTAGTATTCTGTGACTATCAGATGTATGCTACAGAGATAACCCATCCATGCTAAAAAAAAAAGACAAAAAAAGGTGCCAGTTACCCCAGTTGATAAAGTACAAGGATGAGAACACTGTTTTCTGATATTCCTGTTCTTTCTAATATCATGGAAGAATAACACTTGTGTTATTGTATTTTTTTTTTCTGAGCAACCAAGTGTTGAGGACGTTTTTATCTGTCCCAGAGGGCATATGTGAAAAGAAAAGGATTTTCATGTTCATTCCAGCTCATTTTGAAGGGATCTGGTTTCTCATTTGGCTGGATTTCAGACACAAGGATAGTGGCTGGTAGGAGCTGGGGAGTGGGCTCAGAACAGGGCTTCTGCTAGTGGTGGAAATTTTCCAGCAGCCTCAATGATCCTACTTAAGCCCTCAATTTCAAGAGAAATGAAATATCTTTTCCAGACCCACTTTTCGCAGTTAAATATATGTATTTTTATAGATCTGTGTGCTCATATATGTGTGTGTATAAGTGTGTGTGTGTGGTATATGTGCATTTGTGAAGTGGCTTGCTCACCAGCACTCACTGGATGAGATGCTGTTAAAATTAATTGCCTCTGAGCTGCTGACAGGCTCTTGGGAAGCGCTGTAGGGAGGGAGAGGTGCCACTCTTGGAGCATCTACCCCCAAAATACCTGCTGTGTACACACCCTAGAGGAAACCCTCAGCCCACTGCTCTGCAGGTGTCAGCCGAGGCAGGCAGTGAGGCTGATTTCTTTGCCAGAATTAGATTTTGGCTGTGGGCAGCTCCTCCTGCCTTTCCTGAGCCGAGCTTTCCTATCCTGAGCTGTAGAGAGGGAAATGAAAGGCGTGGAGAGAGTTCTGAGGCAGAGTGTTCAAACACTGCTCCTTGTCTCCAACACTACCTACACTTTCCTCCCTTATGCATTCCAAATCCATTGCTTTCGAGTTATTATTTCTCCCCCCCTCTTTGCATTTTTGCTTCCTGCCCCTTCTCCTCCCTGTGTCCCCCTTGCCTCCCGCCGTGGCACAGGCTGCTCTCTGGTATTCCCCTTCCATGCTGATCTCTGGTTCTGATTACACTAATGGATTTCGTTATGGAGGAAGTGTTGGTGGGCGGGAGGGGAATCCCACAGCTCCCAGGCTGGGATTTTCAAAGGAATTAAGCTTTTAATTCCTCCTGAAAGCTGTAGGGAAGGGGTGCCTGGCATCCTTTTCAAATCTGCCAACACCCTGCTCTTCCCTCCCTTGCCCTGAGTGGGTCGTCTTTGCCGTACCCTGTATTGCTGCATCCTTCCAGGGCAGTGGCAGGCAGGGTGACACGGGCTCTATGGCTGCAAGGACACGTGTGTGCCCGTGGCCAGCCTCTTGTGGCTCAGTCCTGGGTGGCTCAGTGCCACTTAGGTGGGCACAGAGCAGCAGGAGAGTTGCGCTTCGGGTTGGGAATGTGGCTGGTGCACAGCTCTGTGAGATTCATAACAGGCTCCCTGTTTTCTGCGTGCCAGATTCCAGCTCGGAGGAGGAGGACGACGACGACGAGGAGGAAGAGGAGGAAGCAGAGGACTATGGCACGGATGGCACCGACAGGCTGTCGTCACCTGCCCTGGATGAGAGTGGCCTGGGCCTTCTGGCCAGGTTTGCTGCCAGCGCGATGCCCAGCCCCATCGTTCCCCCTCCGCTTTCCATCATCCAGCTGGAGGCCAAGCAGAAGGCAAAGAAGAAGGAGGAGCGGCAGAGCCTGATGGGTGAGTTCTGTGGTGTGGGGTGCTGCTCTGGGGGCAAGGTGGAAGGTTTGGGAGGTCCTAGCTGTGCTGCAAGAGAGCAGGTTGTGCACCCAGACACTGAGCTGCCCTTTCTTTGCTTTGGCAGCTTGGTCCTGATGCTGAAGGTGGAGAAAGTGGCCTGGTAGGGAAACAAAAGCCAGTCACAGACATGACAGGTTAGCAGCTGCAGCCGTGGCTTCCCTAGGGACAGCTGTGGCTTTGTCAAAGTTTCCTCTTTTCCTACTTGGCAAATTCTCAACAAGACATGCTGCAAAGTCAAGCAGTGGGATGCTGCATCCCCTTGGACAGAGGGCAGAAGACAGTGAAGTGCTGTTAAATTTTAGGGAAGAAAGCATGTGCTAAATGCAGCTGATCTTGGATACCCAAGGGAAGCACAGACACCCAAGCAGAAGAAAAGTTCTTTCCATCAGCCCATCCCATCAGCTTCCTTATAGAAACCAGCCAGTGAGACTTGAAACAAGTGTTCCTTCCTCTGCTCATGTGTTTGCAGTGCCAGAATCTGGGTTTCTGTCCTGCCTCTGTCTCAGTTTCAGTGTGTTGGGAGTTTCATTTCTTCCCCTCCCCATGCCCTGCTGCACAAGTGCCCGTTGGTGACATTGTTCCTGGTCAGACAGATCTATATGGGTTCCATTTATAAATTCTCTATTAATATTTATTAAGTGATAATGGAATTTATAGCATGCTTCAGAATGGAAAATGATGTCCTCCTCAGGAGCCTGGCTTGTTTTAGCAGTGTTTCCATGCTATATTAGGCTTTTGCCAACTTGTTCCAACAGCCTCTGCTAAGAATTTATTGTCTTGTAATCTGCCCTCCTTGAAACTGGAAGCATCTAGAAATTACCTCATGCAGTACTGAGAGAGGAGAAGGAGTGTTTTAATTTCCAATGGGTTTTTCATTTTGAGCTTTGCCAGCTTTGTTTTTGACTTGCTGGTTCTTTTTCTCTTCACACTGGGGCTGTCTCAGGGGAAGAGGATTGGGTAGAAGATGAGAGCAGTTTCCTGCAGACTGAAGTTACCCAGGGAAGTGAGTGTATTTGAGAGAAGGACCAAGAGAAGATGCTTTCCTTGCTTGTGCCATGTACATTGTCATTTTCCCATGGGAATGTTGTTTGCCTTCCTCCTGCCTGTGTTGCTGTGTATGTAGGTGCTGCCTCACATTTTCTGCCTCTGGAAACATGATCTTGCTTTCCTTTATCAGGTTCAGGGGGACACAGTGAAGGTGGGGAACATCTTGGCATTACTACAGTGTTTCAGGCCTCTGGGTACTGTTGTGCTCATGGTGCTGAGCAGAGGCCAATGTGAGGGGAATTCCATTTGCCACAGACAAAAGATCATTTACCCCTCCTGACTTTGAGGTGACTGCTTGAGCCAGTAAAAGGATCTATGGTGTCTGTTGGCCAATGGGAAAAAATAAGCTTGAAATTTGGGTTTATTCCATTTGTTAAAAGACATTGTTCTCCTGCAACAAAGGTGAAACTGGAGAGGGCTCCCACCAGGAGAGAAGGAGGGATCAGCTTATGGGGTTTATGCTTGGTTTCAGCTGAGCAGCTCCTTTTTGAGGAGGGGCACATTAAAGTATCTTTTCTCTTCAGAGCTTCCCTGCAGGGCTTTGCTTCTGGGAGAAGACAGAAAATGGAGGCAGGGAACAAACGGAACCACGCTGCTTGAATTGTTGGGCTCTGGTTTGGAGCAGGGCAGGCTTATTTCCAGGGAATTTCCACAGTGTTTTATGGGTCAGAAATGGAGGTCTGAGGAATGTGGGGATTGGAAAGGGAAACAAGCAAGAGCTCTATTGAACAGGCACAGCATCTCCCATGGATCCCAGAAGTTTCCAGCAGGATGTGTCCCCTCTTGGCTCAGCCAGGGCTTTGACTGATGGTTAAATCCTTTGCACCTAGGGACAGAGTTCGAGTACACTGACTCGGAGAGCGAGATCAAGATCAGGAAGAAGTCTCCTTCAGGGCTGCTGCGTGGGAAGAAGGGGCCGCTGGAGTCCAGCAGCATCCCGCCAAGCCAGGCCCCCAGCAGCCTTGACTCCGGATCTGGGAGCACTGACAAGGCCAAGCTGGGGTCTGAGAAAGGCCGCAAGCTGAAGAAATTTAAATCCCCCAAGGACTTGAGCTTTGAGTTCGGGCTGGAGGCCAGCGATGATGACCTGTGGAACCGGCGCCGCAGCGAGCGGATCTTCCTCCACGACGCCACCACGTCCTCGGCCATGCTGACGTCCACGGCGCCTGCCAGCTCCACCCCTGTCTCCAAACCTGGGCGCTGTGGCAAGGGGGCCCCCATGAGCCCCAAAAAGGAGGGCAGCAAGGGCAAGGAGAGGAAGGAGCTAAGCAAGGTGAGGAATGTGCTGGCCAGATTGGTGTTGGGACGCTTGGGAGCTGAGGGTGAGGGGAGGGCGATTAACTCCACTAAGGCAGAGGAGAGTTGAGTCCTTTCTCAGCAGCTGTTTGGCTGCCCCTTGTCACCCCTGTCAGCCCCATGTACACCTGGAGGCTCCCTCAGACTTGGATCTGACTTGCAGGGAGTAAAAGCCTGTTGTGTTTGAATGGGGCTGGTTACTTCTGTCACCCTCCATGTCCCAAATCCATTCTGTTTGGGTGGCCAGAGTTGACGATTCTGCATTAAAACAGATCCAGATCTTTCCCACTCTCTGCATGAGCTTGTCCTCTTGCTCACCTGTGGCCCTCAGACTGGCCTTTAAGGCTGTTCACCTTTTATATGGTGACTTCTGAGGTCTGTCCCTAGCTGGGGTGACAGTGGTCTCTGGGTTACTAGCTTTTCATCTAAGCTGAATGCTTGGCTCCAGTTCAGTTCATGGCAGTGTTATGGAAGAACACTGATGGGGAGAGTTAGACAAGTTAGTTGTGACATGAGGACAACTGGCATCATCTTGGAGCTCTTTGGAGGAAGATTTGATGGGCAGGAGTTGCTCTCCAGTGTAATGAAAAGCTCTTCCCAAAGTGCGTGAAGCCAGAAAGCAGAGCTGGGAGATGTAGGATGTGAAGTGGGCAGTGAACTAACTGCTGGCTGAACATAATCTTACCTGTGCATAGCCTGCCTTGCTCCACCTTTTCCCTTTTCCTTGAATTCAGATCTTTACCAATCTTCTCTTTACTGATGAAAGTGTTTTGTTTTTATTTTTAGCAGCGGAAGAAGGGTAAAGAAACACCCTGCTGCTCCTCCTCCTCATCCATGTCTCCTCCTGGCATCCCCAGCTCCCCCTCTGATGTTCGGGTCAGCCTGGCAAGTGCCCTGGGCTCCACTAAGAAGAGCAAAGCTAAGGTGAAAGCCAAGGAGGTGAAAAAAGAGGTGAGGGGCTGGTTCTAGTGTGGCTGGACTGGAGGGTGGCTGGCAGAGCCCTGCTGTGTCCTGGACTGTTGCAATGTGAGGGAGGGAAAGCAGAGGTGCAGGTTTTGCTGGGTGTGTTACAGGCAGAGGGCTGGTTTGAGAAGCCTAAAATCCAAGGAAGACTCTCAGATAGTACCTGCTGCTACCATCTGGTGTTCATTTGCCTTCATCCCCCAAACTAGTGAGCAGGCAGGATTTTCTCTAAGGCTGCCACGGGGTGGAGGGAGAGCTTGCATAGGCAGCAAGGACCAAGGAGATGGTGATGGAGTAGCCTTGCTCAGCACTGGGCCACAGCTGGTTCCTGCTCCACTGCTGTAGCCTGTCATCTCATAACACACATTGCTGTCTTCTCACATGATTTCTGTGTGATGCTTATGGTCTGCGTGTAGCAGCAAGGAACCTCCATGGGGATTGGAGAGGAAATAGGAACAGTGCCTGGTGCCTGTTCAGTGAAGGCAGAGGCTCAGGAACACTGTGGGGAATGCAGAGCAAAACTACAGCTCCACAGCATCTCTCCCAACCTCCAAGAGTGAGGATGTGGGGAATAGCTTTTGGTCAACTGCTGGTGATGCTTTGGGGATAAAGGCAGCAGAAAGTTTGGGTACACCCACTTAACTGTTTGTGAGATGAACATTCCTGAGGATGGAGACAGGTTTGTCCCGATATCCTCAGGTGGTTGTTTGCTGGAGGAAGGTGAGATGGGATCAGACTGTTTCCTGTGGTGATCCAGCTGATGTGCTGCTTGCTCTCCTGCAGAACCGAGGGAAAGGAGGAGCTGTCAGCAAGCTCATGGAGAGCATGGCAGCAGAGGAGGATTTTGAACCCAACCAAGACAGCAGCTTCTCGGAGGATGAGAATATCCCACTGAGCATGCTGGTTGAGAGGCCACCCACACCAGGTAAGGGCAGGATTTTACAGGTAGAGGAGCTGGGCAGGTTTCCCAGGGCTGCTCAGAGGACAACTGTGCTGCTTTCACACATTCCTCATCCAAAGCCATGAGTCTTTGGGGTGGAGATACCACTTTTTCAGTCAATTCAATAAAAACTAAACCTGATCAGCATGGTTCACTGTGACATCTAGTTGAAGCCCAGTGTCTGAGTTGCCCTATTTTCATTACTGGTGTGTTATTATTACCAAGAGAGGGGACAGTGATGCTGGAAATACGAAGTTTCCTTCTCCCCTCACTGTCCCATGTGTGGTGCTCTCTAATCCCCATCTTGCTCCAACACCTCACAGCTCCCCGCTCCTGCATCATTGACAAGGATGAGCTGAAGGATGGCCTGCGTGTCCTCATCCCCATGGATGACAAACTGCTCTATGCTGGGCATGTCAAGACAGTGCATTCACCAGACATGTGAGTTGAGGGGCTGCCGTATCCACCTGGGATCTGCCAGGAAATGGGGACACGGCTGCTGCATGGATCAGTTTTGGAGTTGTGTAGAGCTGGCTGCCCAGAGACTGATGATGTCTGGCAGGGAGGGAAGGAGAGTTCACTCTGGTTTATCAGCACTGAGGAAAATCCAATTATCTCTCATGAAGTGCTCTCACATCCTCAGAGGGAGGCGTTACCTGGTCGGGGTGGTGTCTCCCATGTGCTGTGTCTGACCAAGCCTTTGTGTTTCAGATACCGGGTGGTGGTGGAGGGCGAGAGGGGAAACCGTCCCCACATTTACTGCCTGGAGCAGCTCCTGCAGGAAGCGGTACGTGCGGCCACAGGCTGCCTGTCCTTGCTGCCCGTGCCCTGTTCTGGGGTGGGGGAGGCTGACTGGAAGCTCTCTCCTCTTCCAGCTGCAGGGATGCCCTGGTCCTGCCCCCATGGTCAGTGTGGGCAGAACTCCCCTTGCTGCGCTCGCTGCCCCATGGCCGAGCTCCCGCACTGGCAGCAGGCACTAGTCCTGTATTCCAGCAGGGGTGGTCCTTCCCGCAGCCCTGTGAGCACACAGGAGGCCATTCCCCAGCAGGGAAGCTGTCCCTTGCCTTCTCCAGAGCTGTCTTGCTCCATGCCAGGCGTGATGGGATGGTCTGTGCTGGTGCCAGGGTGGTCAGTAATTGCCTTGCTCTTGCCCTGAGCAGATCATCGATGTGAAACCCCCTTCAGTGCGGTTCCTGCCCGAGGGCACGAGGATTGCAGCCTACTGGAGCCAGCAGTACCGCTGCCTCTACCCAGGGACAGTTGTCCGAGGTAAGGCCACCCTGGCTGCTCTGTGCTGTCAGCCTGGGATGTCTCAGCCCTGTGTGTCCTCAGGGATGTCAGGCTTGTCTGGGGAAGCCCTGAGCTCTGCTGTGTGCGTCCTGGAGGTCAGAGCCTGGCCTGTTCTCTCCTCCAGGTCATGCCCCTCTCATTAATGATGCAGATTTAGTAACATCCTGCAGGTTCAGGAAGAGGTTCGAGCAATTTAGGAGCTTAAATATATCAAGGACATTTAATACATTTCAGAAAGTCAGAATTTATTCCAGGCATCAATTATTTCTGAGGCTGTGGAGGTTTCTAAATCACCTGGACACTCACAACTTTGCTCTAACACAGAACTCTCCAGTCTGATCCCATTAAAAAGTTGGTAAATGGCTCTGGACAATTCTGCCATGGCTGGTCTTGTTTTTGGGCTCTTGATCATGCCACATGTGTAAAAGGGAATAATTACTTAGGATGTATAAACCAGTAATGCTGATGCAAGAAGAGAGGGTGAAAACACAGCTTATTTCTCTTGGAGAAAGTGAAAAGCAGCAGTTCATGATGGCTGAGAATAGTTACAAAACACAGGTAAAAAAGAAGATATTTCACTGGAAGGAGAGAAGTTAATTTCTGTAAGAGTAGAGGGAAATAGTGCAGACAGGTGGGAAGTCAAACTGGAATGGCTGTTATGTTCTGGAGCAGTGCTGCTGATAGGGAATTTCACACTCAGTGGGCTGGTTTAGTATTATCAGGGACTTTCCATTGCAGGGTGAACCTTCTGTGCCCTCCCTGCACAGCCTAGGAAAGGTGAAGTGGGGTGCTTTGCAGATCGTGCAGCACCCCTGTCTTTCCCCATGTCCCCACTTCCTTTACAAGGGGTTTGTACTCTGATGTTTGTTCCTAATCCCATCTTCTGCTCCCCCATCCCACAGGAACCCTGGATCTGGAGGAAGATGGTGATCTCATCACAGTAGAGTTCGATGACGGGGACACGGGACGCATCCCGCTGTCTCACATTCGGCTTCTCCCACCTGACTACAAGATCCAGTGTGAGTCTTACTGTTCAGTGTTTTTGCAAGACACTTCCCACTCTGACCTATATGGAGTTTCAGGCCTCTCTCTTCAAATTTTGGGACAAGTTCACAGACTTCCAGTCACGAAGATTGCACCATCAGTTACAGAACACAGAGCTTCTTCCCATAAGGAAAAAGGCCCAGTCCCTATTGCAGATTTGGTTGGGATACTTTCACTCTATCACATCTCTGTTTTATGTATTATTTGACTGCATTTGAACATCTCTTTGACCTGTTCCAGGTGCTGAGCCTTCCCCTGCCCTTTTGGTGCCCAGCACCAAGCGCCGTAGCCGTAAATCCAGCAAAGACACTGGAGAAGGAAAAGAGGGAGCTGCGCTGGGGTCAGAGGAGCCTGTGCCAAAGGGCAAAGGGCGAGGGAGAAAGCCGAGTGTCAAGGCCAAAGCTGGTAAGTTGCCACACTGCCAGGCCTGGAGCTGGGGGAATCCTTGCACGGTTCCCCACTGTTCTCCCCAAGTTAGGGCTTGGAGCTGGATTGGGGTGAGAATGGATGTATTGCTTGAGTGCAAAGCACCCATGCATCTCATCTGCTGTGGCTACAGTTTACAGGAAGCTGGCCTGTGCTGTGACAGCCTCCTTCTGTCAGTCAGGGATGTGGAGCTGAGTCCCTTTTTCAGCTGAGCATCTCTGCAGCCATCAGTAGGGCCAAAGGTGCAGGAGATTTGTAGTTTGGTGCTCTTGAAGTTGAAGCAGCACCCCTGGGCATTGTCCATCACTTCTCACAAGTACTGGCACCAGGCCAGGCTGTTCAGTGAGCAGTGAGGACACCCCCTGTGCTCCTTTGGGGGTACCTGAGCAGGCAGGAACAAGCCATGCTTGGCCAGAGACCAGTCAGCACTGGTGTCTGGTTGTGTCTGAGCTGATGAAGCCCATCTGGAGGGATAACATCACGTCTTTGTGTTTCTTCCCCTCTGCAGAGGAGGCTGCCTTGCCTGAAGAGAAGGATCAGGTGGAGTCTTCACCTGTTACCTCCTCAGTCCCAGAGAAGCCGGCCTGCTTGAGCAAGCCAAGCATGAAGGGGTCACGAAAATCACAACCGCTGCCGGCTGGAGGCTCTCCTGCTCCCACAGAGGAAAAGCGGTCAAAAGCCAGCAAAATGAAGATCTCCACGAAGCTGCACAGCTCCCCTCAGCCCTCTTACCAGCCTGCTGTGTTTGGCAGCATCCTCGGCACGGAGCCCTACAGCGATCTCCCGGGAACGCTGGCGGCCTTTGGCTCCAGCGATGCTTCGGTGTCCAAAGCCAAGGCCAAGAAAGGGCGGCCCACAGAAGAGACACAAGAGTTTGGCACCATGGTCAAGGCTCAGAGGAAGCATGACAACGAAATCCTGATCAAGCTGGACCATGAGGGTGTGATGTCTCCAAAGACAAAGAAGATGAAGGAGGCGATGAGGATGCTGGAGGACTCGAATCTGGCCAGTCGCAGAGATGGGAAGAGTCTCTTGGGGCTGGGCTATTCTGCTGCAGTGAGTGTGGAGGGCAAGCAGAAATCGTCCCGAGCCAAGGTGGCTGAGGGAGACCCTTCCCCTGCCAGCTTTGGAGGAAAGTTTGATGCCTCAGCAGAGAGCCTTGCTGCCTCGAAGGACCAGGAAGAAAAGGCAGCAGCTCCAGCAGGTGTGGAGGAGTCTGAGAGCAACAGCAGTGACAGCAGCTCGGAGTCAGAGGGAGAAGAGGAGGCTGAGAAGAACCAGGGCGAAGCTCAGGACAGCAGCTCAGCCAGCTCAAGAGCATCTACCCCTCTCTCTTCCTCCAACTCCTCCTCTTCTTCCTCTTCTAGCAGCAGCTCCTCTTCATCTTCATCTTCCTCCTCTTCCTCCACCTCATCAACCTCTTCTTCATCAAGCTCCAGCTCTTCTTCGTCCTCCACTACGGATGAAGATTCCTCTTGTAGCTCTGACGACGAAGTAGCTGAGGCCCAGCCGAGTTCCTCGGTGCAGCAAACCCTCCCAGCCAAGCAAACCAAGCAGGCAGGGAAATCCCGGGCGTCCTCCCACCCGCAGAGCCAGAAGCAGCCGGCGCAGCAGCCGGCGCAGCAGCCGGCGCAGCAGCCGGCACTGCCGCAGAGCGGCAACAAGAGCCGGCCCAAGAAGCGCGAGGGCATCCACCTGCCCACCACCAAGGAGCTGGCCAAGCGCCAGCGCCTGCCCTCCGTGGAGAACAGGCCCAAGATCGCTGCGTTCCTCCCGGCACGGCAGCTGTGGAAGTGGTTTGGGAAACCCACGCAGGTAAATGCTCCGCGGCGCTCGGCACTGCAGTTTGCCTTCTGGTGCCTCTTCCCTTTTCCTGGGGTGGTGGAGCTGCTGGCGTGGTGTGCCAGGTGTCCAGTTTGCAGGGAGATGGGGGTTGGCTTTCACTGTGTTGGGGAAGACATTCTGCATGGGGTATCCCTGTGCCCCAGTTCCTGTGGGAATACTGTGGCTCTACCAACAGCAAAGGGATGCATGTGGGACAGGGGAAACAGTGGTGTGTAGGGAAAATATGGGTGATCCCTGGCTGACCACTTGCATGGTCCTCTCTTGGCAGAGACGAGGAATGAAAGGGAAGGCCAGGAAGCTGTTCTACAAGGCCATCGTGCGGGGCAAGGAGATCATCCGCATCGGAGACTGCGCCGTTTTCCTCTCCGCTGGCCGCCCCAACCTGCCCTACATTGGCCGGATCCAGAGCATGTGGGAATCCTGGGGGAACAACATGGTGGTCCGAGTCAAATGGTTTTATCACCCAGAAGAAACCAACCCTGGGAAGAAACTCAATGAAGGCAAGGTAGGCTGGTCTCCTTTGCTGAGAGGGCTGCAAAGCTCCTTGCTCCCTTTTGTTTCCAATGATGAGGAAAACACGCAAGGCCCAGTTTGTTACTGGCACCCTGAAGGGGGTGGCCCCATTCTTTCATCTTATGGGGGCTGCCTATGGTGTGGGCAAGCCCAGTGTTAGCCCCTTGAAGAAGGGAGGGGTGGATTTCTTTGTATTAGGAAATAAAAACTTTTGCGTTTGTCCAAAAAAAGTGTCAAGAGCCAGATCAAATCTTGAAAGTGTAAAAAGGATGGGCCTGGTGCCCAGAAACACTGAATTTTGCACATGTGGTGGGCGGGAGGTGATGGCAATGGAAAACCAACAACTTCACCAGGTTTTCATTTCTGTTTCCCCTTTTTTTCTTGGGCACAGCGCTGGGATCAGAAATCGGGCAGGAGTCTGGCCACAGCTTTGCAGGCATCCAACCAGAGGAAGGACTTTATGGAGGTTGGTGAGACTGTGGGAAGGCTGGGAGGGAATGCAGGGTACCCTGTAACAAATAAATACTGCTGGAAAATGCCCCCCAAACTTCTCTGGCTCTTGCTTTTTGCCTCGGCTGCCGAGTCTGCAGTGCCCAGGACTTGGGATGGATATTTCTGAGAGGTTGGGAATAGCTGCAGGTGCTGGGTGTGGGGAGGAACAGGGAGCAGGTATCCAGCACCCATCTTTGCATTTGCATCCTTGAAATGAGGATGACAAACTCCTGGCCTCTGTATTTCCCTGTCTGTGTGCTTGGCAGCTGCAGCATTCCTGGGAGCTGAGTGAAAGCCAAGGCTCAGGTTCAGTGGGCTTGAGGGATTGTCCGGGCTATCCATGGGCCTGTGCAGATTCCCAGTGTCCCTCACCTGGGCTGGCTGTTGGGTTGAGTGAGATGTTTTGAGTGTGAGCAGAGTCCTATCCCACTATGATGAGTGTTTTTCGTACTTATTGAAGATGATGCTGTAAATGCTGTGTGGTCTAATGGCTCCTTTTTTTCCCCACCTCCTTCCTTCTGTTCCTGTTTTGCAGAGAGCCCTCTACCAGTCCTCTCACGTGGATGAAAATGATGTCCAGACCATCTCACACAAGTGTCTTGTTGTTGGTCTGGATCAATATGAGCAGATGCTAAAGACGAAGAAATACCAAGACAGTGAGGACCTCTACTACCTTGCAGGGACCTATGAGCCCACCACGGGCATGATCTTCAACACCGACGGGGTCCCTGTCATCTGCTGACCGCCCAGGGGACACATGCCACCCCCTGGGAAGGGATGGGACAAACCTGAGGACGTGCCTGTTCAGACGACATGATTGTTTCTTTCAATGCTCATTTCTGTGTCACACTACAGACAGGAGAGCGCGAGAGACGCGAGGAGGAAGGAAAAGGCTGAAGAAAGGGGTTGGGGAAGCAGTTACAGGACTCGAGGAAGATGCCGTTGGGGGTGGTGGCGGTGCTTGAACCCCGAGGCTCTTCTGGAAGTGGCTTTAAGTAAGGTGACACTTGACCAACTTCTCCCTTCCTCCTTTTGGTCCAGGAAAGCACATGGGTCTCGTGATCATTTCACCAGCGGGACCCCCCGGCAGGAGGGATCCCTTTTGTGTCATTTTTCCCCATCAGTAACTCAGAAGCCGCCCGCGCGTGGAAGGACCCTCTTGCCTTCTGCGTGCGCTCCTCTCCGTCCTTATATTCCCTTTCCTGCTTAGTTTCGCATGACCCTTTATAGGAAGGACAGGGTGAAAGAGAAAGGAGATGAGTCTCTCTCAGCGCCTCCTCTCGATCCTCTCAGCGCCTTTTTGCCGTTCTGTTTCCCTGGAGGCCCCTCCGGCAGCGTGTGGAGCACGACAGGGCAGGGCTGGCCCCAGCACAGAGATGGCAGAAGAGAATCCTCCAGGCTGGGAGGAACCAGTTGGAAGAGGAGCCAACATCCAGTCTGGGACGCTGCCTTCCCACTGCCTTGAAGGAACAGTCTGAACCCTCTGCAGCTCTGCACCCCTTCTGCCCTGCGAAGGTGCTGGAGGGAGCAAGCAGGTGACAAGGGGAGATGACAGGTGGCAAACTGAGACCTCATCTTGGAGCGTGCAGTGACGGGGCAGGAAACGACTGGGAAAAGCTGCTGCTTGGTGCTTGGAGGAGAGAAGATCAGAGGCCAGGGGATTCTGGCATCCCTCACCCAGCTTTACGCAGCATGCCGTGCCTGCGCTGAGACGCGGGGCTGCTGGGAAGCCTTGCCCGTCGTTTGAAGGGAATGGGAGCAGCGTGTGAACCCGGCTGTGCCTGCCTGCGGCGCTCCCACAGCCAGAGCCCCGCTGCCACCTTGGGCTCAGGGCCTGCACCCTTCAGCTTCCTCCATCCACGCAGGAGCTGAGCTCCCTTTGGGCACACGCCAGACCCGCGGCACCGCCACCGCTGCTCCAGGGTTACACCTGGCAAGAGGGAACCCCGGAGGAGAACCTGAGGAGAACGACGCACCATCCTTGCACTTAAAACAAAACTCCAAGAGACGCACTGATCTTTGCAACTCCCGACTCGCACTACAGATCACCGGGACGCGGAGCGGGGCCCGGCTCGGCCCAGGCTCCGGTGGGGAGACGCTTAAGCCAAGGACAGATTGGAAACTCTCCACCCTGGCTGCCTACCAGAGACTGGAGGCCGGGGCTCAGGGGTGAGGGACAGCCCCGCAGAGTTACCCCTCGTCCTTTAAACAAACCACATGGTGCTGAGCTCGTACCATCTCCACTCCGGGCCACCGGCGCCTCGGCACGGCGGACAGTGACGGTTCTAGCCTGTACAGTTTTAATGTACCAAAAGACTCTTTAGCCCTCCTGTATTATAAGTCTTTAAATGGATTCAACTTTTTAATTATAAATATAAATATAAATATATATATATAAATATAAACTTTTTAAAACTGTGAAAAAAATTATGAAATTATAAAAAACAAAAAAAGAAAAAAACCCACAACGGCAGAAATGAACACAGTCTGACGTTTAGAATATTATTTTTTATTTCCTGTTGGATTGTGATTGTAAATGATCTGGGAACAGGCACACCCCCCACGCTCAAAGTGTACTGTACTTCTAGAAGCAAATTGTGTGAGCATATTTTAAAGAGCGAGAGAGAGAGCGCGCGAGAGAGATTTTATGCTAATGTTAAATAGAAAGCACTTAAAACCCACTGCCTTCTATGGAACACAAGGATATTTCAGACAATCGAGAGGAAAGGAGAGCCAGGTTTTTGTCTTTTTGTTTTGTTTTGTTTATGTTTTGTTTAAAACAATTTTTTTGGCATTCTGTTTGTTGGAGAACTCCGTGTGATCTTTTTTCATAAAAAAAAAAAAATCTAATTGAAAAAAAGCAACCCAACGAAGCATCTTTCTTTGTCTCGCTTGTCCTGACCGTAGGGTTTTTCTCCCCTTGGTGGCAGTGATGGCTTTTTGGCTCAGCCCCTGCTCTGGAGAAAGACACAACCCAGGTGCCTGGTGGCTTTTTGGGGAGAACCCGTCTGTGTGACGTGGTGGCACCGATGGACAGGAGTGAACACTGGAGTAGAGGTGTCTGCTGGCCAGGGCCTGTGGGCTGGAGGTGTGAGCCCTACCCCTGCCACCATGCTCAGGGCACCGTGTGCTGAGGATGAAACGCTGGATTTGCTCTTTTTGGTGTGAGCTGCACTTTATACAGGCAGGAGCTTGGCATGGCCAGACCCTCCCATGCTGCAGGGGCCAGGTCGGGGCCAGGCCTGGCACTCGCTGGCTCCTTGGGCTTGATTCCCCGGGAGGTGGCACCTGCCAGTTGGCACAGCGAGGTGCAGCTGGTCCCAAAACGTGGTGTTGGCACCTTCTCCCGGTGTTTTCTGCTCCTCTTGGCCTGTTCCCTCTCCCGTGTGCTGCCCACGGCAGTTTACAGGCTGGCAGGGGTTTGGTGTTGTAACCTGGTGACATGTTCAACCACCCCAGGTGACCAAGGGGGCCTTGAAGATGGGGAGCAGCACAAAGGGCACCCAAAACCCAACAGGACAGGCAGCAGGCACCACCCTGTGTGTGTTTGCCAGCCCAGCCCGTCACCAGCAGTCAAATGCCACCAGAGCCAGTGGCATAGCTAAGGACCAGCCATTGTTGCAAAGACATTTAATTATTTAATCAGCATCACTTACATCCTATGCAATAAACCTTGAAGCTCAGGAGTGGCCTGCAGGTGGCACTGGCAGTGCTGTAGCCTTGGGACCCCCCCTCTACCCCTTGCAATGGGACAGGTTCACAGTGTGGGGTGGGGGGAGGCAAGACCCTGCCTCTCTTGCAGTTAAGGGGGGTAAAACAAGACACAATTAAAAAAAAAAATCTTTTTTTCCCCAACCATCAGAAGTGATTTACATATTTAGGGAGGGACTGTGATCTCAAGCCATTCCTGGTAAAAACCTGCAGCACCATCAATGGGAGTCAAGACCCACCTTCCCAGAGCCACCAGGCACTGAAGGAGCATTTCCTTCCTCTCTTGCTCCTCTTCTTCCTCACCAGCCCTGCCATCACCCTCCTCCCCAGTGCTGGTCCTATTCCCTTTGGGATTTGGCAGTATTTTCTTCCTCCTGTCAATGGCTTTATGCAAACAGAAGATCCCCAGCCTTCACTGGAGAGCTGCACATTGCTAATGGGGAGACCCCAAAAAGCAACAAGAACTGTCCCCTGGGGTGGGAGGAATGTCACCCCAAGCAGTGGCCCTGCGCAGTGCCTGGCTGGGCAGCACAGGCCGTTTGGGAATGCCACGGCCCTGTGCCAACAGCATACCAGTCCTTGTCCATGCTGGGGTGGCTTTCTGGCTCCAGGCTCCCTCCTTGAGGAGGGCTGTGGGGCGCTGGGGACCATGGTGGGAAGCAGGTCCCATCCTGTCCCCATTGCCCCGCCCCAGGGCTCAGTACCCCAAGGTAAAGGAGCCGTTGGAGGTTTCGGTGTAGAAGCAGGTGCTGTGGGAGGTACTGGTGAGGCTGTAGGCAAAATAGGCCACGGCCGAGCCCAGCGTCAAGCCCGTCATGTAGGACACGGTCATGGTGTTCCCTGTGGGAAGGGACATGGGGGGTCAGGATGCTCTGGCCACTCCACGTGGGATTCCCGGGAGGGCTCGGTCCTACCTGCCAACTCCCGCTGCTCCGGGCTCACTTTGCCTGCGGCCAGGATCATGGGGACGCTGCCGAAGTAGCCGTTGGTGATGCCCATGAGGAGGGAGAAGATGCAGGGCCAGGCGGGGTGGCCGAAGGTGGGCTGCCCACTGGGGTAGACGCACATGATGAAGAGGGGGATGAAGACCACACGGAGGCAGGAGTAGATGAGGAGGTGGGTCCCTCTCCAGTCATAGGGCAGGGCAGCCAGGATCTGCAGCGAGGGGCAGAGACTCTGCTGGGGGGCTGAGGAGGCTGGGGAGGGAGGGCCTGCACTGCCCAAAATGGGGCAACAGGGAGACAAGATGGTGGAAAGACCAATTTCCCTGCTGTGGGAGCCCAACCTTGGCCATACTGGTGAGCACCAGCCTCACACTGGTTAGACCCCCATGGGTGGAGATTACCCTTGGTGGAGCCAAGTGGCTTAGAAGGAGGACACCAAAGAAGGACAGACCCCCACAGTGCTGGCTCTGGCCTCTCTCCTACCTTGCCGACGAAGTCAGAGAGGTTGAAGATGGCCATGATGAGGATGGGCAGCCATTCCCCCAGCGTGCAGTTGTGGATCTCCGACTCCAGCCCGGGAAAGAGGCACAGCGTGATGAAGTAGGTCATGGCGATGGAGAGCATGTAGGCCCAGATGAGGCGGGACACGACGTAGCGGTAGAGCAGCATGTCTGGCAGGGACAGGCAGCACAGCTCAGCCAAAACTGCAGCCCAGCCCCCTTGCAGAGCCTGAGAACTTTATCTGACCCCCAGGGGCACCTTCCAAAGATGAGTTTGCCTCATGGTTATGGGCACATCATTAGGAAAGGGATAATAGAATCATAGAATGGTTTGGGATGGAAGGGACTGTTAAAGCTCATCCAGTTCCAACTCTCTGCCATGTGCAGGGACACCTTCCACTATCCCAGGTTGCTCCAAGCCCCATCCAACCTGGCCTTGGACACTTCCAGGGATGGGGCAGCCACAGCTTTTCTGGGCACCCTGTGCCAGGGCCTCCCCACCCTCACAGAAACCCTGAGTCCGATAATATCCCATCGAATCCTATCCTCTTGTCAGTTTGAAGCCATTTCCCTTCATCCTGCTATTCCATGCCCTTTTCAAAAGTGCTTCTCCAGCCTTGGGAATGATCCTCCCCCAGAACTCTGGGTTATTATCCCACCCCATGGGCACGGCTTTCCCCCGAGCCCACCACTCACCTCGGAAGCTGGGCCAGCTCCTCTTGATCCTGGGCCGAGGGACGTCAAAGCGCATGTAGGTGCCACTCCCAGCCAGCTCAGCTTCGGGGCCGGGGCTGCCCCGCGGGGAGCTCGGCTGCCCCTGCTCCTGGTTTTCCTGGATGAGGGGAGAGGGGACAGCAGTGCTGAGGTGCAGCGGCGAAGAACCCCAGGGGCTGGCAGGGAAACCCACCCTTGGCTTACAAATCGGACGTCCTCAGAGGTGACATCGTGGTGGACGCGGTAGCCGGTGCCGGGGTCGCCAGCCCCGCGGCTCTCGGGGAGGCCCTTGCGGGAACAGTCCGTGTAGTAGCGCACGAAGCGGGTGCGCTTCACCAGGAGGTGGAGGATGAAGCATGTCAGCTCCATGCCGATGGAGATGAAGAAGAAGATGACGGTGTTCTCCTTCTCGTCTGACAGCAGCAGCTTGGTGAAGATGCGGCTGAGCGAGATGATGACCCCGGCGGTGCCTGGTGGTGTGGGAGAGCTGTCAGTGCTGGGCCCCACTGAATCCCAGCTCAGGGATCCTCATCATCCCCACCACATGGACGTGATGCTTCCTAGTATAGAGGAGTCACCAGCAGAGATTTTGGGGTGATAAAGCTCCTGGCAGACATCCCCACCCCCAGCCTGGCATGGCAGTGAAGGGACTTAGAAACCAGTGAACTCCCTGGTTTGCTGGTGAGCACCCTGGGGTATCCCTGATCTGCTGGCAACCCAGCTGGGCTGTGCTGGGGCCAGTGGGGACCCAGGTGTGACCTACTGGGGCCCCAGGAGAAGGTGCAAGCCCACGTGGTGGGATGTGGACATGGTCAGTGGCTCTGGGTACTTACTCTCGCCCGTCATCACTCCCTGCGTGTAGCGCTTGGGCAGCAGCCCCGTGTAGCCGTAGAAGCTGGATTGCTGCACTTCAGGAGAGATGCACAGGGGGGAGAAGGAGGGATTATTGCTGCAGCCGAAACTCCGGGAAGGGGGAAGAAACCCCAGAGGGAACCCGTGTGCTGTGCCAACTGAGAGCTGCTCCTTCCAGCAGCCTCCTTGCTCCAAAAGCAGGAGGGCTTTTTTTTCCCTCCCTGGATGCTCCACTATGTCTGTTCCCACCCAGAGTGGCCACCAGGTGTGGGGACTTGGGATGCCACCATGGTGGCCCAGATCAATGGTGTCGGTGACCAATACACGTTGTGGTGCTGGTGCCCCCGGCCAGTCCCACAACGCCTGGACAGAGGTGAAGGGGACAGGGCAGGGACCTGAAGGTTATGGGGATCAGAGCAGGAGGTTGTCCCAGGAGACCGCGGCTCAGGGATGGGGCTGTTTCCCACCCCTACCTGCCGTGTCCCAGCCCAGCTGCTCTGCCACATACCTGTGCAGCCAAAGGCCACCACCCCGACAGCCACCAGGTTGATGGCGTAGGCTTGTCTGCGGCTGAACAGCTCCAGCCACACGTCGCAGATGCTGACGAAGAGCAGGGGCCCCAGGGCGAAGAGGTAGCCTGTGGGGGGGAGACAGAGGTGGTGGCAGGGGCACAGCACGGGGACAGCACTGCCTGGGGTGCAGGGACCCCACTCACCCACGGAGATCCGGGTGTGCAAGCTCAGCAGCTCCACCAGCGCGTTGTTGAGGATGACAGCCACCAAGGCCACCAGGATGTAGGTGAGGCTCATGTCGAAGACAATGGAGGTACCTGAAGAGAGGCAGGTGATGGGGGGACAAGAGTTCAGTTCCCTCAGAAGTGGGATTGAGCTCTCTCCAGGTTTGGGGTGTCAAGGAAGTGCTGGAGCTGCTCCAGACTTACCTGGGTATTTATGGTGCAGGTAATCCACATCGGTGATAAAGCTGTTGTAGGGCAGGAGAAATCCCACCCCAGCCAGCAGCATGGCAAAATAAATCCCGTGGTATCGGTCCTGGGGCTCGGGGTCCTCAGAAACTGCTCCAAAAGAGGAAAGAAAAAGACATGACTGTGGCACTGCTGCCCCCCTGGGAGCCACGTCAGACCCCAGCCTTGAGGCGATGAAACAGCTCAGCTCCCTGTAGATGTACAAATAAACAGCCCCAACTCTGAGAAGTTCCTTCCCTAAATAAAGACATTTCAGTGGAGACCCAGGAGGCAGGAAAACATCTGAGCTTTGGCGGTCTGGTGAGTTTTAATTGCAGCTAAACAAGCTGAGAGCCAAGCAGTGCAGGTAACAGCACAAGTCAAGGTGCAGGATGGGTCAAGGTGGGTGTGGAGGTGGGCAGGGCTGCCTCAGTGTGTGGACCAGGGCTGGGGTGAATCCCAGGAGTCCCTGAGTCCTGCATGGAGAAAGATGAAGCTGCAAGCTGGGGCTGAGCCTGGCAGAAGAACCAGGGCACCAATCCTCAACTCCTTGCCAGCCTGCAGAGTCCACTGTCACAGGATGTGCTGGTGGCTCACATGGGTACAAAAAGGGATGAAAAAGGGTAGTGGGCAATACTGTGGCATTCCAGGCTATTAAAACCCATCCCGGGAAGCTCCTGAGTGGGTGGGGAACCAGCAGGGAACCTGGCTCCTGGCTGTGGGTCAGGTTGGGCCGTGCCTGCCCTCACCTGGCTCCATGAAGGTGAGGACACCCTTGGCCTGGCTGCCCCGCTGCAGCTCGTCCTCCTCCAGCTGGTAGCTGTCGAAGCTGAAGCTCATCACCACGTTCCCCTCCGGCGTCGCCGCCGGGCTCAGCTCCTTGAAGCGCTCGGCTCCCACCGAGCCCATCCTGGCCCCCCTGAGAGGGAGGGAGAGCAGTGACACCCCCGGGGTGCACAGGTCCCCCGCCGGGTGATGCCAGGGGTCTGCAAGGGACAGTGGCATGTGGGTGACCCTGAGCCTTCTCCACCTCGCTGTATCACAGCGGTTCTGATGTTTTTTCCACCTGCAAAGATGATTTCCCCAAGGCAAATGGGATCCACCGACCTTCTGAGCAGAAGTTTGGCTTTGGGGTGCTGAGCAGTGCTCGTGGGGGACCCACATGAGCCACCCCCGAGGCACAGCCTGGCTCAGCACCTCACTGGGATGCTACCAAAGACAAACACCACTGTGATTTCCAGAAGCAATTAGAGAAATTAATGGATGAAAACCACTCAGGAAAGCGGCTGCAGGGAAGATCCCGGCTGCCTTGGGAAGCCCTGGCTCCCTGCAGGCAGCACACTTGCTCTGCTTTTTGCCCTTTCCAGCATCTCTGGTGCCTGGGGCTGGGGCAGAGCCGCCGGCCCGGGCAGACACCCTCCTGCAGCTTTCAGAGAGGGGATGGGATTTGACCCTGCTTTTTTCAGATTTGCTTCTCTGGGGGATCAGGGCCAGCACGGACCTGCTCCAAGAGCTGCCAGAGAGACCCCAGCATCACGCCTGAGAGGGGCTGCACCGAATGCATCCCAAAATGAGCTCTCCAAATACCCCCCATCCTCCAGTGACCCCACCAGAGCCACCCAAAACAGGGTTCATCCCTGTGCTTCAGCCCCAGGGGGCTGCTCTGAATTCCTTGCCTGTCCCCAACCCACCTCCTGCGGATCTCCCCGGCATCCAGGGCTGGTGGTGGTGGTGGTGGTGAAAAAATCTCCTCCAAGGCAGTAGGTTGAGTCAGGCAAGGGAGGAAAAAATCAATGACAGTGATTTCTTTGGTCTCCCTGCCAGACATGGCGTTCGCAGGAGCAGAGAGGTTTTCCAGCTGCCACTATGTGTTGGATGCTAGAGGGCCCTGAGGTGGGGGGCAAACGTGGTGCCCACAGACCCTCTGAGTTCCTGGAGCCTAAAATGCTTTTCTTGCTGCAGGGGTGGGTGCACAGGGCAGCACTGCCCTGGCCCCGAGGCTGTGCTGAGGTCACAGCACTGCTGGGGGGGCTGGGATGGGGTCCCCCATCTGCACCATGCTGGGGTTCACCCCCAAAACTCCCCATCCCAGAGCGCCGCGAGCAGAACAACCGAGCAGGGCACGCTGTCTTGGGGACACGGCTCCATCCTGCTGCTCCCAGAGGAGCTGTCTGCAATCCCCTTCACCCACTCCCTCGTGCGCCGGCTGCCACCCCAGGCAATAAAACCCAGTGGGAAGCATCTCCCGGGATGCCGGAAAGCCTGTTGCAGGGTTTTTTCATAGCAGGAATCCCAGCTGGAGAACATACCAGCTGGAAAAGCCTCGTACGTACTGTGTGTGGCCCAAACTTCCCGGGGCCAGGAGCAGAGCGGGATGCGGGATGCGCTGCACAGCCGCGGCGCTGGACCAGCCTCCGGCACTCTCCGCCTCGCTCCCCCGAGCATCCCTGCGCTGCCGTAAATTGGATTTTCTCCTCCCGCTGGATTTACATCCGTCTGCCCCTATGGATTTACACCCTGCCACCCCTGTGGCCCCAGTGTGCGGGCGGGGGCGTTTCTCCATCGCGGGCAGGGGTGGGAGGTCTCACCCGAGAGGAGCTTTTGCCCCGCTGCCCCCCGGCTCTGGTGAGCCCCGGGCTCCTGTTAGGGCACAAAAGCGGTTTTTGCTCTGTCTCCCGACATCTTGCCAGCGGCGAAGTTGCCATGAACGGAGGGAATTCAGTAACCACGTCCCCGGTCTGAAGGAGAAGCTCCTGCCGGGCCCGGAGGATGCTCGGGGGGCCGGGAAGATGCTCAGTGGGGCCAGGGCGGGCAGGGACTCGGGGCGGCGGCTTCCCCTCCTTTCCCCCCGCTCCCCGGCGGTCCCGGCCGAGCACAACAGGTCGCGGCGGTTCTTACCTCGCTCCGCCGCGGCGGCTCTGCGGCACCGGCGCTGGCCCGCCCCGCTCAGCCCCGGCGGCCGCCGG